>PVJA010004460.1:0-86029 GCA_004027025.1 Myocastor coypus | reverse complement strand
GGAAAAAAAAAAAAAAAAAAAAAAAAAAAAAAAGAAATGCAGTTTTCTTTTGAATGTTTACCATCATCACCAGTTTACACGCTAGAGCTGCACTGTCCAGGGTGGCATCTGCTCACCACAGGGGCTGGGAGTGTCTGAGGTAACAGCCAGTGTGACGTAAGATGTGTTCTAAGTGCAAAATATAAGATTTTCAAGACAAAGGAAAAAAACGAAAATGATTTCTTTATATTTCTGATCAAGTGTTGAGGCAATGTTTGAAACATCTTGGCTCACGTCATATCTATTGCTACCACTAGCTCGGCCTGTTTCCCTTCGCTTGCTCACGTGGGGCACTAGGAAATTTAAAGGGGCCCTGCGACTGGCTTCATGCTTGTAACGGGTAGCACCGAGCTAGAAGCTCCTGTTCCCTGCTTTTCTCGAGCCCTGTCCATCCCAGAATGTAAACCACATGCTGTGGAGTCTCAGCTACTCAGGAGAGGGGGCTTTTGGGTTAGCTAAGTGGTTTAAGTGCCTGTGCAGCCAATCCCAGTCAGGCACAGAGGATGGTGGTTTGATCCCCAGAGCCACCCTTAAGGCAGCCTGAGATAGCAAAAAAAAAAAACAAAAAAAACTTTCAACTACTCTGAAGAAGGCTGAGGCAAGAGCACTGCGGTTTACAGTCTGGGCAACTTAGTTCCTGCCTCAAAATAAAAAAGGGCTGAGAGAATGATACCATGGTAGAGCGCTGGGCCAGCATGTGTGAGTGTGCCAGGCTCTGTGCTCAACCCCAGTACCACAGAGAGAGAGAGAGAGACAGACAGACAGACAGACAGACAGAGGAGAGAGAAGGAGCGAGAGAGGAAGAGGGAGAGGGAGAGGGAGAGGGAGAGAGAAAGGACAAGGAAAGGAAGGAAAGAAAAAAATCAGCCTGGACATGCACAGGGCTTGGCATCGGTGGCTCTGGACTGGGTGTCCCTCTGCCAGGTGTGCACTGTCTTAAGCCCTGTCTTGTGCTGCACTGGTAGCTCTCAAGCCTCCTCCTCCCCCAGCGAGCTCCTGGGCACTGACTCCCCTTGGAGGACCTTCTCATACCCGAGCAACCCCAGCACCAGTCCAGAAGCCTCTGGGTGACTGCAGGATGTCATCAGGTCTGGGTGTGCAGCTAGGGTGTTGGGTGCTCTTAGGGTGTCTGAGGTCTGGGTGTGATCTCTAGCACTGAGAACACAAAGATGCTGAGAACTCCGCTGGGTTAGCTGGAGGGGTGGACGCCAAGTCCTGAAAATGGGTAGAGCACACCAGTCTCTGCCTGGAGCCAAAGAATCAAGTCTTAAAAAGGACCAGGCCAGCCAGAGCTTGTGTTCTGAGGAGGAATCTTGGAAGGAGATCAAAGCATTTGGAAACCTGGTGCCAGGAAAGACCCACCCTACAAGTCACAATGAGGGCTCAAGAAGGGGAGAAGCCTCCCCAAAAATGCTTGTGTGTGGAGTGATTCATCCCCCCATCCTGAGGGCTGGTAACTGAGGTGTGGGCCATCTGAATCTTGCCACCCTGGCGTCTCAGGTTCCTTGTCCCATGCCGCTGCTCAGCAGTGAGAAACAAAGTCTGTGCACAGGTTCCCAATGTGTAAGTCAGGAGAAATGGGCTCATTTTACTTGCTGGGTTTTTTTTTTTTTTTTAATGTCTTTGTTTCTTATAAAGTCTCATTATGTAGCTCAAACTCATAGTAATCCTCCTGTTTTCAACCTCCCCAGTACTGGGATTGGAGGCCTGCACCACTATGCCTGGACTCTGCAGCTGGCACAGTATGTGGTGCTGAGGATCGAACTGTGTGTAGTTCCTGTGCTTGTCTAAGCTTGCCCAAGCATATGCTTCAGTCTGCTGAACCATCTCGCCAGCCCCTTAGAAGCTGTTCTTGTGTTTGTATCTCCAGCACTCAGAATTTCTGCAGGTGCCCTTGGAATGGGCATGACTACAAGAATCAAGGTGGACGAGCTTCTACTGGCCCAGCTCAGGGCTCCGCACTATAGCCCAAGCCCAGGAGACTCCTGACAGGTTTGGTTACCCTTGGTGAGGATGGGCCCGACCTCCCGAGAACAGGTTTGCTGGGCTTCCAGTAAAGGCAGAGCTTGTGTGCAAAAAGTCGGTGCCAACTGCCGCTGAATCTTCCATGTTGAAAAAGAGATCTTTTGCAAAAAAGAACCTGTTTTCTGGGACAGACACCACTCTTTCCCTCCTCATTCCCATCCTCTGTCAGTGGCTACAGATTCTGGGGTGTTCAATTAATGTTTTTTTTTTTTTTTTTTTTTTTAAATTTTATTTATTTATTTTTTCTTGTTTCAGAACCTTTATTTGTTTATTAACTCATTTTTATGGCCGGCTCAGCCCGCTCTGAGGGCAGGGCTGGCGCAGCATGTGGTGCCGGGGATCAAACCGCGGTCCCTGAAGCCGCCCAAGCTTTTCCAAGCAGGCGCTTTAGACCACTGAGCCATCCTGTCGGGCCCCTTTTTTTTGTTTTGTTTTGTTTTTCCTGTTTCACCAGGGGTCACTAAATGGCAAACGTTATGTCTGGTCTCAAATTCACTTCCTTGAAAATGGCCTGCCAAGAGACGGTATTCAGGGCTTTCCTTCCAGATGTGGCTGATGGTTATAATACCCAGCTATTGTTGTATCGGTGTCACTGTATTAGTTACTTTTTGCTCATTGCTGGAACAAATACCCAACAGTCAAAATGAAGGAAGGAAAGGTTTATTTAGCTCACAGTTTGTGAAGGTTTCAGTCCATATTCGGCTGGCCCAAGGCTGAGTGGAACAGAACAGAGAGCATCCAGTTCATGGCGGCGGAACAGCAACAAAATGGTGGCAGAGGTAGCCAACCAAACAGGGCAGCAGAGCAGCAGCAACAGCTAGAGCTCCAGTCTGTCTCTCTGTCTCTCTTTATATTACATTCAGGCTCTCTGCCTTAGCTCCCACCCTAGACTACACCCATAATCCCGGAAGTACTTCCACCCATAATCCCATCAGTACTAAAACCTATAATCCCAGGGATCATGGATCAAGTCTCAAACTCTAGAAGTCCCCGCCCAATGACTCCATGAGGCTTTGGGGGGACAACTAGACATAAACCATAACAGTCACCCATCATCTCAGGTTCCTTGTCCAGAAAATGAAGGCCAGCCCCGCACGGTGGAGCACAGCACACTTGTAATCCCAGCACTCAAGAGGCTGAGGCAAGAGTATGATCTCCAGCCCAACCTAGGTTACATAGTAGGCCCAAGGTCACCCTGGCCTATAAAGGGTGTGTGTGTGTGTGTGTACGTGCACGCGGGTGTGCTGGGAGTTGAACCACATTTGTGAATGGAGACACATTCCTATTCAAGCCTGGTTTCCTCTTTTGTGCCTTCTTATAGATCTAAAGTTTGTAACCTCCACATGAAAGGAATGACTTTAACAGTTTCTGTTTCTACCCTGCATTCCTAAGGGGGGGGGATATTTGGCATCACATCCAACATCCAAGAACAACATGCCTTCCTCTGGCTGGGATCCGACCTTGAAAATATTATTTTTAGATTTGGAAAGGTGCTCTCTCGGTCGCCCCCAGCACATATATTTTTACTCTCCCCTCATTGCTTTTCAACTCCACCACAACCCGTTTCCTGGCAATTCAAGAAGTGAGAAATGCTTGCTTGGGGAAACCATGAAGACAGAGCACAGATTGTGTTGAAATGTGGCCAAGGAGCCCAGGCCAGGAGCAGACGCGGCTGTCTTGCACCGCTTCCCCTTACTGTCTGATCTGGATTGCTTCTCGCTGCAGGCTGCCTGGAGCTCAGGTTCAGGCCTGCTTCCCCAGACAAGGCATGGGATGGTCTGCAGCTGGGGATAGATCTGGCAAATATTTTGGTTTTTTTTGGCAAATATTTTGTAAACATCAGGAGCTGTGTGCATCCCCCCTCTCTCCAAAAGAAAAAAAAAATCTCTAAGCAGATGTAGGCAGATGACTTGGACACCCTGTTGCCTCCTGTTTTCCTTCCTTCAGCAAACAGCGTTTATTGAGCACTTACTAGCAGGGGCAGGCAGGGTTCCAAGCAGGGGATAGATCAAGCCTGAGCCTGGTGGATTTTGCAATCATACTGTGTTCTGAGCCAGGACACTGAGGTTGCCTGAGGTTAGGAACTGTCTGTCTACAGGGCCCCGGCTGTGTCCACATCAACTGTGACTTCCCTTCCGTCCCACTCCACTAAGGCAGCACTGTGCCCGACAACCCCTGAAGCCCTTTCAGGTCAGTGGGCACTCTTTCTCTCTTTCTAGTATTAACCCCGCCCCTCATTCCCCTTGCCTAAACTTCTGAACCCTGTGAGTCTCTTTCCATGTTCTTGCCCCAGATTATGTCTTCACCTAGCTTTGGCTGCAGTTTTCTTTACCAAGCCAGATGCTTCGGATTTACACGATGTCGAAGGGCTCCTGACGGCACGGAACCTCAAAGCAGGGAAAAGAAATCAAGGAGACAACCAGAGAATGTTGCAAACATTATTTTCACACAGGATTATCGTACAGTATTACAAGGTATTATGTGCAAATTTCCATTTAAAAAAATCATTTACAAAAGGAAATACAACACAGAATGCACTGAAGGTTCTTGCTCAACAGAACCCAGGACTGGCAAAAGCACGAGGTCCAAACCCCATCAAGCTGGGGAACGATGTGTCCAGCACAGCTACAGGAATGTGCTGTGTCTACCTGGGCTACAGTGATACACGACCCTCTAGTCTGTTCACCTGGTTTTTATAAAACAGGTCTAACTTCATCATACTATTTCCTTTTCTTTCTTTTTTTGGGGGGTGGGGTGGGGGCAGCAAGGTTGGTGTTGGAACCGGCTGAGCCACACCCTGGGCTCCACATTCTAAGGCAGATGGGTTTGCTGGTGAGCTTTCCCAGTCTTTCCCAGCAGCACCTTACTAAAGGCAACAAGAGCCACATTATGCACTACTTGGTTTCTGCCCAAAATAACTACATGCTGTTAGTTTTGATTTATTGAAAATGGGGGGAAAAGTATTCCTTGTTTTTTTTTTTTTTTTTTTTTTTTCCTTCCTTTGTGGGGCTTTCAAAATTGCTTCTAAGAGTGGAAAACATATGGAATAGATTTTCGCCACATCTCATTGCATCTCTACAGTATTTGGAGCATAGTCCTAGACTCCTCCCGACTCCTTTCCCTATGGCCTTCAAGGAGCCTGAGCCGGCAGACTACATTCCTTGGCCCTTTGTCAGAGTCTGTATTTCTCTCTCGGCCTCTCTCTACATTCATTTCTCTCTATTTTCAGCATTACTTGTTTGAAACAAAACACAACACAAAACACAAGCACAACACCGCTACATGTGAACAAGACAACAGTACATCAATTTCCAAAGGCACTCTGTGGCCAGTGTCAGGAATTACATTGCTTTAAGAAATCCAGCTGTCTCTCCCCCAAAAGTTGCCTGAACACCCAGTTACAGAGGAGAGACTTTTAAAATGCAATACTCTCAAATCCAGCAAGAGATTTCTTTTTGAATATTAAATGTTAAAATCACATGCATAATTATAGAATATTTTAAAGTTACAAAAATATTTTTAAAACCCATCCTGACAGTTTACCTGCAACTGCTATAAAAATTTCTATGAAATATATAAAAACACAAAGGCTCTTTATAAAAAAGAAAGAATGAAAGAACGAAAGAAAGGAAGAAAGGGAAAGGAAGGGTAGAGCCGCCCACAGACCTGAGGAGTACCTGACATACTGTGCTGGACAGTCTTGTCAAACACCTGCTAAGGAACGCAGGAGGAAGTGTGTACCTTACGTGTCACCCAGCATGTGCCCATGCATGTCAGCCAGCCCTAAACGGCCACCTCAGGACACTCAAACCATCAAACTTGATTCTTCATTACTGAAGAGAACCTGCCAGGTTGTTTCCTGGGTAACACACTGCTGCTCTTGGCCTAGTCAGCCTGACTCAAGAGGTCCTAGAGGAGGGGACTGCCATCCAAGCCCCAGCCCACAGCATGGCAGCCAGCTCGGGCTCCCAGCAACCTGTGGGGTGCACCACCCCGAAGTCCTGTTTGCCCTCTACAAAGGGCTGAGGTCTTTGTCCCCGTTCTGGAAGATGACACCATAAGGATCGCTCTTGATGCGCTTGTAGACGAAGTGAAAGACATGGGGTTGTGGCCGGCTGTGTAGCTCGGCCTTAATTTTTTGAGGGTAGGTGTCCTCTGCCAGCTGCTGCCATGTTTCATCCACAAAGAGGAACAGGCTGTACTCCTCGGGGTCGCCCACCTTGAACTTCTCAGCACAGAGCTGGCACACGTCCTCAGTGGTGACATAGGGCCGCACCAGCAGTGTCTTGCCCGTGCAGCCGCTGCCCACTTCCTGGAAGGCCACCCGGAGGTAATTCTGCAGGCGCAAACAGAGATGTTGGAGAGAGAGTCAGAAGAGAAAAATCAGACAGCACTAACTTGCAGGTGAGCAGCAAGCACAAGGTCAGACTTGTCTGTCTGACATCAGCTCGCAAAGCGCGGGTATGGGAGAGGCTGATCTGAATTGGGATCAAGTGGGGACAGCTATGGGGACTGGGCTGCCATACTGAGGTCTTCTATGGGCAGAGAAGCAGCAGGCAGTCCTGCCCTGGGTTCTGTCCCAGCACTGCCTGCGTCAGAGCAGAACCACATCCAGACTTGGGATTATTCCCAGCTAGAAAAAGAAGTCAAACTGCAGAAGAGTCCAAGCCAAGATTGGTAGACTTATAGCATCCAGACTCTGAGCTTGGTGCTACTGCCTTCCTGGCCACTGTGGTAGGCTAAGCCCCCAGAAACTGAGAACATCTGACATTCTCTGACTTTGCAGGGTTCACCCTGACTTAGGTTCCCCAAGGAAAACAGCAGAGGGAGAGGAGAGGATGTGGATTCTGCCAGGGACTACAGATGGTGTGATCACGTGCCAAGTGGCACTGCAGGAAGTAGGATGGCACTGCGGGTTTGGTGTGGGGACAGTGCTAGGTGTGCATCACGAGAAATCCCATGAGCCTGCGGGGACTGCAAGGATCCTAAACACATCCCAGACTCCTTGGAGTTTGGGGGCCCAGAGAACTGTGCCTGTTCCATTTCTTCGGGGTATGTGTATGTGTGTGTGTGGGGGGCGGTTCTTAGAGAAAATCAAGACTGCCTAGGTAAGTCTAGGAAGCAAAGAATTTTTTGTTTGTTTGTTTATTTGTTTTTGTGGGGCTGGGGTTCAAACTCACAACCTTGCACTTGCCAGGCAGGCACTTATGCCACAGAAGCCCAAGAATTTTTTTCTGTATCGAGATTCTCTGATGAACAGGAAAGAAGAGAGGGAAGGCAGCTTTCTGCCTCAGACTTCTGGCTATCTAAGAGTTTTTGGGTAATAGTGGGGAAGGCTTTGGGAAGAGTGGCTGAGATGGTTTTCCTGTCTGTGTCTGAGAAGGACACCTCTAGGCCAAGTGATTTGTAGAGGTGAGCAGGTGGGACACACGGACCTGAGCATATGTCTCAGGAGGTGACCACGTGTCACCAAAGCTGCCTCAGCTAACTCCAACATGTGACTACAGCACTCCTGAAGAGAGCTCTGTGACAACTGTACAAGATCCTACTTGACCAATGAGGAAACTGAGGTAGAGTGGCTAAGTAACCTGCCCAAGGCCACCCAGCTAGCATCATGGGGCAGATCCCACACTCCTTGACCTTTGCCTCCAGGGTACAGAGTATGCCTGGGGGTTCATCTCCTATGTGAGCAGGCTGGTGGGGAGAAGGGTACTGTAAGGGGGCTGGTGGGTGATGTCAGGGCCCCAGGGAGGTGGTGACACAGAGGGTCTTACTTCCTCTAATGTTCTCAGAGGGCAGAGACCTTGGCAGCACTCCTCGCATGGCCCACACCACAGTTGGCAGGGTCTATGAGCCACTTCACGCAGGATGCAGCAAACCTGGGTGGGCATGGATAAGGCCCCAGCACGAATTCTCAACTTGTCCTAGACATATGTGTCTGGAAGGGATTTCTGGGAGTCCCACAATCTTAGGGAAGAACATGCTGATCTTGCCTTTTAAGATGGGCTGATCTTAAATCCGAAGTGCCTTTTGGTTCTTTTCAGAGGATTGAGAGCAAAGAAGAGTAAGGAAGAAAGGAAAGACAAGAAAGGAAGGAAGGCAGACAGAGAAGGACAGGGGGAGGAAGAAAGTATAGAGGAGCAGACAGATCCGGGCTGCTTCCTCACCACCCTGCCTGGAACTGTATTGCATAGTGCCAGAGCCTGGCTTCCTAGTTGCATCTAAAATGTTCAAAGTAGCTGGGAGTGGTGGCTCATGCCTGTAATTCCAGCACTTGGGAGGCTGAGGCAGGAGGAGTGGTGTGAGTTCGAGACCAGCCTGGGCTACAAAAATGAGCTCAAGGCCAGCCTGAGCTGCATAGCGAGACTTTGTCTCAAAAAGACAAAAACTCGGGCCCGGCAGTGGTCTAAAGCACCTGCTTAGGAAAGCTTAGGTGGCTGCAGGGACCGCGGTTCGATCCCGGGCACCACATGCTGTGCCAGCCCTGCCCTCAGGGCAGGCTGAGCCGGCCATAAAAATAAATAAATAAACAAAACAAAAGTTCTGAAATAAGAAAAATAAAATAAAAAAATAAAAGAAATGCTTAAAAAAAGACAAAAATTAAAAACAAACAAACAAACAAATAAATAAAGTGTTCAAAGTACCCATCAAAGACATGTGTAGCTTCTTCCTCACTTCACAGACAAGTGAGGTAAGGACTGTTGTGTCTCCAGGGTTTCTGCAGCCCAAAGCAGTCTCTGCTCTCTAAAAACAAACAGTGATACCCACACCTCAGGCACCAGGACTGTGAGTGGTGAGGCTGACAGTGACAAGAACAACAGCCATAGGTGTCATAGGTGTGAGCAGGGCAGGTGCCCACTGCACTGCCTGGAACAGGAAGTGAATGCCCTGGTCCCGAATCATTGTTCACCTCTTGTTTTGACTTCCTGTTTGCTCAGGTAATCTGTGTCTGGGTGACCCATGTTTTGGCAGAAATCCTACCTTAACTTAACTTTGTTTTCTAAAGGGCAGCAAAATTTGGGCCAAACCTACAAAAACATACAAATGGTCACAGATTCTTGATGGTTTGACATCACCACTGTCAACTTTATCATGGTGTCAATGTGACTGGTTTTCGAGGGAAAGCATACATCAAATTTTGAGTTATTATTACTTATTTGGGTACTGGGGATTGGTCCTAACTGGTGCTCTACCACTGAGTTATACGTTCAGCATCTTTGTCAAGACTTGGAAGCATGGCAGGGCTCTTTTGTTTCTGTCTCTGTCCTCTGCTACTCTAGATGCAGTTGAGGACCTCAGTCCCTAGTCTTGAGGATGCAGTGAGCCCTTAGCAGGGACCTTTCTGCTGAGCCAGGCGTGAGGCTATTTCCACTACACGTGGGGCCAGAGCCCTGTTGTGAGCCAAGGAGCACTGGCCAATACAGTTAAGGAAACAGAAGTGAAACAACACGGTCAGAGTGTGGCCTAAAATACCCCTGCTCCCCATGATTCTGCAGGCAGACCTGGCCCCCAGCAGGAAGTGCTAGAGGACAGGGGCACGTGGGGTGCACCTGGAAGTCGTCCACGGAGGGGATGCTCCGGTTGGCAGTCCTCCGCTTGTGCCACTGTCTAAGCGTGTCCCTTGTCTCTGAGCTGAGCAACCGTGCTGCCTGCTCCTCCTGGAAGTTCTTTATGAGGGACAGGGCTCCATAGGCGCTCGTCAAGTAGTAGCCTCCTGGAAAGGGAGGAAAGAGAGTGTTCTCAGGGTCCCAGACTCTGAGGAGGACAGTGACGGTGCTCTGTTGTGAAAGTCACTTGTGTACAGTTGTCCCTTGTACACATGGTTCCAGAATACCCACTTCAGATTCCAAAGCTGCTGCATGCAAATGATGTAACATTTCCAATAACATACTCCTGTGTGTGCTTCTCCCTCCCTCTTTCCTGTCCTTCCTTCTTCCCTCCTTCCTTCTCTCTTTTACTTCCTTTCTTCCCTTTTTTCCTCCCTTCCTTCCTCTCATGGCCCATGCTAGGCAAGTGCTCCACCACTGTGCCCCACCCCCAGCCTCCTCCTGCATATTTTGAACCTTTTGGAGATACAATACCTGAGATAACATGAACGCTACGTAAATCATGTTACCTGCATCATTTAAGAAGAACAAGGGAAAAGATTTGCACACGTTTAGTACACATGGAGTTTCTTTTTCTCACGGTGACACCTCTTGGCCAGTTGAGCTGTGGCTATTGGACAGCGGGCTATAACTGCCCCTCTTTCCCTGTCCACTTCCTCGTGGGACACAGAGCACTCACCTAGTGGCACAAGGCTTATCCAACCCCTACACATGCATGTGTCTACCTCACAGAGCTGTATGGGTCCCCAGGCTCTGGTAGGCCAGGCAGTGTACAATCTCCTTCCTTCCTTCCTTCCTTCCTTCCTTCCTTCCTTCCTTCCTTCCTTCCTTCCTTCCTTTCCTTTCTCTCTCTCTCTCTCTCTCTCTCTCTCTTTCTCTTTCTTTCTTCTTTCTTTTTGAGATAGGGCAGGGGCTCTCTACCAAGCTGAGGTTGGCCTCAAACTTGTTACAATGCTCCTGCCTCAGCCTCTGAGTGCTGGGATTACAGACATGAACCACCACTTCCAGTTGATAGGGGAGGGCCTTCCTTCTACTGGAAATGCCTAGATCATTAAAGATCATTTCACAACTGTGAAAATGGATTTTCAGCAAGGGCCAGGCTCTGAGGCCAGCAGAGGTGGGGGGAAGTCAGGGCTGTGAGAAGCTCTAGCCAGTGGCTGCAAGACAGTGCTTGAAGGAGTTCAGATTTCCCGAATCTTAAGTAAATCATATACTTCTGTGCTGTCCCTTTGCTAGTACACTTAGGAATACTTTCTTGTGTTCTTGGAGCATGCTGACAGACTTACAATACCGTCAGATGCACTGGTACTGTTCATGATTTTATCCTAAAGCACAACTGGATGACCACTGAGAATGCAAATGCTGTGCTAGACAGCCACTAGGAGGCGCTTTGCACGCTCCTTGATAAGGCCTTCAAAGTCCATCAAATTTCTGTCAAGCGGTCCGGGCCAGGCACAACAAAGGATGGGCTCCTAAGAAACAGAATCTGAGTTCCTGCTCTCCAGAAATTTATACATCTATTCAAGAAAGCAGACACAGATAATCTATTCCTGCAGGGCAAGAGGTTCACTGCAGCTAAGAGCTTTCTGTAGAGTGTCACTTTCCCAGCTGAAGTATTTAACTGCTCCTGGAAGACCATGTAGACCTGCTCATCACCACAGACAGAATGGCTGTGCCTTTGGACCAGGCATGGGCAGCACTCTGAGACTGTGCCAGGCAATATTTGTGGGAGAGATGCACCCTGCTGTCTGCAAGTTGCTGACGGAGCTGTGGAGATTGTCCTTTTCTGCAGTATAACCTGGGCCATGAGGGAGCCCTATGGTTGCCATGCACATAGCTTATATGGAGTGTCTTTGGTGTGTGGCGGTGCTGGGGAACCCAGGGTTTTGAACATGCAGAGTGACCCCCCAGCCCTGCTGAACTTTCTGCTCAGACTTTTGCTCCTCCTGCTTCCATGGATTTCCTTTGCCAGCTTCCCAGGTGCCAATCAGGGGTTGGGAGTGGCTGATCTTTATTAAATGTTTGCCCCACAGACAAATCAACACCCAGTGGAGTCTGAAACAGAATCACAAAATGGAACTGCTACATGGAAATATCAGGACAGAGATCTCCACTGTCTGAAGAGGAGGTGTCAGGGTCTCAGCCCCAGCCTGGGGATGGCTCTCTTCCCACAGGGGTACAGGGGGCTCCTTGGGACTTCAGATGTGAGTCTTGGATGTGTTCAGGAAACTACGCAGAGAACTAAAAAATGCTGGCAGCACAAAATGGACCACACTGAGAAACACGTGGCTGCAATTAGGGGGAGGTTTTCCATTTCAGTGAAACTGGAACCTACCCCAGGACTGCATGCTCCTGTCCTATGACGCAGGCTCTATGGACAAGAATACCCGCTTAGGGCAGCAGAAAAGACCTGGCAGAAAAGACTATGAGCCAAACAGCTGAGGAAGGCACCACTGCAGGGTGTCCTAAGTGCCTTACCTCCATCCATGATGCTACAGTGCAATGCTGAGCACCACTGCTTTGTAACTCCACCAGCCAGGGCCACCCTCACTCCTGGAGAATAGGAGGAACCTCCAGATTCTGCAAAGGGGGTAGGGAATGCTGCCCACTTTGGGCATGACTGGGCGATGCCTGGAGGTAAAGACAGCTACATGGCCCTGTGCCATCAGCTCTAAACCAAAGCACTGCCTTGCTCTGGAGCAATGAAGGGCAGGGACAGTAAGTGGCTGTCTCCAGGCTGGGACTGAAGCATGTGGCCCTGTGTTTGTCCTGAGTCTGCATCCTTGGCAGCAGCACAGCAGCTTTCTAAGCAAGTCTGGCAACCCCTTTTCTGCTTATCACCTGCACCTGTCATCCTTTCTGCTAGAATTAAACATGACAGAGGCCATGAAAACAAAGCCCAAAGCCCGGATTGCGGTAATAACACAGTGGAAAGAGGAATGTCTGGTGTGGAGATGGCCCATGCTGCTGCGGGGCCACACAGGGTCACATTGTTGGCCGTCCAACCATCAGGAGGGGCCCAGGGCTCCTCAGGGAATGGCTAGGTATACCAAGAAACTTCCAACTTGGGGATGCCGCTGGCTGTGAGGGCACAATGGTGACAGGGCCTACAGCCATGTGTTGGGGTAGCACCGGATGAGGGTGCTGCCATAGCGGACAGGAAGGGTGTGACTGGGTCCTGCAGGAAAAACACAGGCCTTGCTGGGGACATTAAGGCCATGTCTGCTGACAAAGGCCCAGGGAATCCTGCCGCAGGTGGACCTTTGTACTCAGACTGAACTCTTCGAGAAAACCAAGCCACACCCTGGGGTTTATGAAAAAGGATTGGCAGTGCTCGCCATGTACCTCCCTTAACTGGACAAGCTCTGGGTGATTCCAGGTTTAGCCGCTTCCACACTTTGAGCTACGCTGACAAACATCCCAGGTGTTTCCATGATAAGACACCCAGCTTCTGACATAGAGGCAACGCCTGTGATCCCAGCACTCGCGAAACTGTGGTGCTGAGGCAGGAGGATCACTGTGTTTGAAGTAAGCCTGGACTATATAGTGAATTAAAAGCCAGCCTGAACTACATAGCAAGACCCACCTCTCTCCTTCTCCACCTAAAAAAGATACAGTCACTAAGGAAAAAGTTAAGATGAGCAGAGTTGGGCAACACAGAAAAATCTGAACTCTCCAGGGATCTTAAAACAAACTGCTCAGACTGAACCGCACCGTGTCTGTGTCTTACCCAGGAGCAGATACTGTTTTTGAACTGAAAAGACAATGAGTTTTTTTTACCTTTAAAGCAAATGTTGAAGAAATATTAAAAATAAAAGCCAGAATGTCTTCACTCATTTTGGTGTTAAAACAGCAAGTTATTTTTCTGGCAATGGAACTGTTCTCTAATAAAAAGTTTGTAACTGCCTTTTGGAAAAAGAAGATGTCTTCTAAATTATTATTTGTCAGTCACCATGAAATATGAATTATGCCAGGGGTTGCATTTTGTCTTTGTGAATCCTGAACTTTCTATGATGAATATCTGGTATGTTTTAATCAAAAGAGGTCAATACGTACGCTAAAAAAAAAAAAAAAAAAAAAAAAAAAAAAAAAAAAAAAAAAAAAAAAAAAAAAAAAAAAAAAAAAAAAAATCGAAACTGTAGCTAACCCTTAAGATGTCAAAAAGGACCCTAGTAACTGCTTGGTGGGTGTATGACACTGCGGGTTATAAAATGCCACTGACTTGGTCACTATAAGACTGTTCATACTTGGGTTAGTGATGCGTGGTCTAGGGGTAACACACCTGCCCAGCATGGCAAAGCCATGGGGTTTAATCTCAGTACTGGGGTTGGAAGGGATTAAATTAAGTGGTTAATTAAATTAAATGGTTAGTTTTTGTTTCACAAATTTCATATCACTTTTGCCTTTAATCCCAGCAGTCGAAGAGGCTGGGGTGGGGGAGAGAACTGCCAAACTCTAGTCCAGTTTGGGCTTAGGGAGATCCTGCCTCAAAACAAACAACAGGCTTGGGATGTAGCACAGAACCAAAGGCCTGGGGTTCGATCCTCAGTGCAGTAAAACATAACAAAGCAAGCCCCCTCCTCATCAGCTCGGTCCCGGCACGTGCCTCACCTTCTCCGTGTAGCAGTGACGGGTCCAGGAGCTCCATCATATACTCGATCTCCACGTCCAGCTCCAGCATATCGCACTGAGCTATGACGTAGGTGAGGACCGGCAGGAAGTCGTCGGCGCCGTACATCCTCCCTTGATGAGGAAGAAAGGGTGGGGCGGGGATTTTAATCCGTTTTTCTCTCTTTCACATCCTACTTATTGTTTTTATTAGATGGCAAGGACTCATTCCAGAGGAGATGTGCTTTTTATAAACTTGGGTGGGTATTTTTGGAATCCAGCTCACCCTGTAACTCTCCCAGCTGCTCACAGGGGAGAGGGGCTCTTACTCACAGCTACAGAATGAGTACCTCCAAGTCAGTTAAAGCTCCCTGGAGTCTCTCCCTACTTTTAGGACTTACTTTAAAAATTATTTACTAAACAGGGAAACTTTAAACAGCTTACCTTTCAGTGAGTCATTTTATTATTATTTGTTTTATAATCGTGATTACTGTTCTGTTTGAGAGAGTTTCTCTTTAAAGTAGTTCAGGCTGGTCTAAAACTCCTGAGAATCTCTTTGCCTCAGCCTCTGGAGTGGTGTGATTACCACACCCAGCCAGTGAATCATAGTGTAACACATTTACAAAATATGTATGCTAACTCTTTGTGTCTTCTTTCCTATTGCTTTCTGCACACAATGATGACAAGAACGAGTATCTCTAGGAGGCCGAGGCAGGAGGATCAAAGGTCCAAGCCCTGCTGGGAAATTTAGCAGCTAAGCAAGACTCTGTCTCAAAAACTAACTAAACAAATAAATTAAATTAAAAGGGATAGAGGTATAGCTCAGCATAAACACTCTGGGTTTAATCTCCCAAGAAGGAAAAAGAAGTTGGGGGATGGGATCTGAATCAAGAATAAGCTACTTTAGTTTTTCTAAATGTGCCAATTCAGAACACGCTGACTATACACGTTGGTTACCAGCAGGAGATGCCACATTTCTGAATCTTTATTTCTAACATTCTTTACATTGGAGGTTCTTAATTGGGGTGATTTTGTTTCCCCAGCTGTCACTGTTGGGAGCCACAGCTGGGGTTGCCAGGTGAAGAGCACCCTGGATGTTCCGAGAGTCTCCGGGGAAACAGGACATCACGCTGCATCTTGTCTGTGACCAGCCTCACAGAGGTCGAGACAAGCACAGCACAGTCCAGGTATTACTTTGTAGCATTTTGTAAGTGACTTCGTGAATGACAGAAAATCTATTTCCTGTCTGTGGAATATGCTCGCCAACTGCAGAGGCCTTGTGCACAGGGCTCACATGCTAAGGTCCTGTCCCCAGGCTCTGCATCCACACACACACTGCTGCCTACGCCAGCAGTGGCGAAGTGAGTCTGCGTGCCTTCTGCTGCTTCTCCACAGAGCAGTTTCACACCCAAGTTAAGCTGGTAACTTAACCACACATTGCAGCTGTCTCAACAGTACAGTGCTTGGTCTGGTTATCCAGGCACCGCTGAGACTTCTGCATTGATGGGAAATGGCACTGAGTGATCACAGGGTCACTTTCAACTTCGTAAGTCTCTGGTGGGCCCTAGGGACACTGTGCCAAGTTTCCTTGCTCAGAATACAGTAGTGATTGTTGCTAAAATTCCCACTGCCTTGGGACTGGGTGTGAGTGAGCAGTCGGCTCCACTGTGTGCAGGGGTGGGTACTGCCTAACTCAGATTCAGAAGGCACAGCATAGAGGGTTGGCAACAGTAGCCAAAAGGGTCCCCCGGTTAACGAGCCTTCATGGAGGGCCAGGCTTCAGACGGAGCCAGAGATGGCGTTCCAACCTCAATGTTGCACTGAATTCTTTACCTAGCAAGGTGCAGAAGTCAAGTCATACTTTTTTGCCTAATATATTAGTGCTGGTATGGTATCTCTGTGTGTGTCTCACTCACAGACATGGGAGTGCCACTTGTGGTCTTGGGAGCTACTGGGTGGAGTCAGGATGGGTGTGGATTCCCATGGCGCAGGCCTGGCAGAAGCGGCCTTACCTGAGTTGTTCTCCATGACCGTGTAGATGAGCTTGCACACCCCCAGAAGCAGCATCACCTTCTTCTCGGGCGAATACGTCTTTTGCATCATCATGAACTTGACCTTGATCTTCTCCACATCCACCAAGTCAGGCGTCGGGGCGAAGACTCCCAGCTCCTGTGGGTTCCGCTGCCGCACGAGATGTAGGTTCTCCTTGAGCTGTTTCCATGAGCCGTCGGCCACATGGAAGTCTCTCAGCATGGCCTCCACATGTCCTTTGAGTGGCTTCAGGATGCACTTGTGCATGGCCTTCTCCAGCACCACATCTGTCAAAGAAAGAGCAGCGACTTTGACCACCATCTGAAGAAGGCAAGCCCAACCCTGAGTCATGTGTCAGCAGCGTTTCTCACAAGCCATGAAGGCAACTTTGCCCTAATCATATACAATCATACAACGAAATGTATTTGTTTGGATTACTTTATACTCCTTTGAACATAGGCAAGGATTTTTAGAGCATGTTCTTTCACCCTAGCTCATCTACTCTCCTCTGCCGCTGCCAGCAGAGCCAGGTTGTTACCTTAAAGAAAGGATTTTCTAAAAATAAGGGCTCAGGGGCCCACAGAAATATTTGGAGGAAATGAATTCATTTAAGTGTATGACCTTGGACTGGATTCTGGACCCAACAATCTTTTACAGTGATTCCTTGGTTCACGAACTTGATTCTTTCCACCATTCTGGTTGCAAACCAAATTGGTTGTGAACTGAACCAGATTTTCCCTTAAGTCAGCATTGAACCTAACTGAGGAATTTGAGCTGGTTGACAACCAAATTGGCTGTGGCCAGAATCACAGAGAATCAAGTTTGTGGACTGAGGAGCCACTGCATTTCACTTGATGTAAGAGACATTAGTAAGGCATCTGAAGAGATATGAGTGAAGTCCACAGGTTAGGTCGCAATGTGACCACAGCTTCAACGTTACCTTTCTGACTTGAGTAACTGTTCTTATCCAACAGAAGGTCTGGCTTTTAGGAAATGTGCAGTGAAGTATTTAGGCAAAGAGAAGCGTGTTGTCTGCAGCTTATTCTTTAGTGGTTCAGAGAAAAGGAGATCATATATACATGAGTGCATATATGTACCGGTATGTGCAGATGTGTGTGTGAGGGTGCATGCACTCATGGTGTGTGTGTGTGTGTGTGTAAGTGAGGGGAGAGGAAGATGGAGGATGAGGCCAATGTGAAAAGACTAATACTCAGTTATTCTGGGTGAAGGCTAGACATTTCTTTGTGTAACTTTCCTGTAAGTCTGACGTGATTGCTAAATTAAAAGTTAAAAAGAAATTAAGTGTGTTGTGGCTCAGAGTTAGAAAACACCTTTAGGCGTAGGTGGCCTGCTCGTGTTTCCCTCTTTTTTAAGTGGTTATCCAATGGATTATCTTCCTTGGCCGGGAACATAAATCTGGAGACCTAAGCAGAAAATCACATAGTGAGTTTTCTGCTTTTGCAATGGTCATCAGATCACCTGAGGCCACAGCTGTGACTACATCTAATATGCGACACTAATGTGATTTGACCTCGGAAGCCCGCAGATGCACTTAGATGCAAGATTGAAAGTAGCTCCCCTCTCTGACCTGTGAAATCCCTAACACTGGATCAGATCATAGCAAATCTGAATTGCTACCTATTATTAGAAGTCTAGGGACAGACAGCAAATTAGTCAGATGTTCAAACATAGCATGGAAAACAATTTTCCTGTCACCTGTACTTAAAACTGAGGCCAAAAGTTAATGTCCCTCCCACAATGATCAGATTCCCAGCCCAAGTTTTCCTTTGTTCTCATTTCCATATCTTATCCAGGAGATCTCTTTGTGGAAATCTGGAGCTTTTCTTTTTTAATGTATGCAGGGTCTATAGCAGTGGTTCTCAACCTTTCTAATGCCATGACGCCACAATATAGTTCCTCAGGTTGTGGGGACCCCAAACCAAAAAATAATTTTGGTAGCTACTTCAAAACTGTAATTTTGCTACAGTTATGATTTGGAATGGCTTTAGGCGACCCCTGTGTTTTGGTTGTTCAACCCCTGCTGGGGTTGTGACCCACAGGTTGAGAACTGCTAGTCTATAGGATCTATAGGGTCTCACTACAGAGATCAGACTCATAGTATTCTCCTGTTTTCAGCCTCCCAGTCTCAATCACTGTCTCAATATATCCCAGGGGCGGGCTTGGTACGGTATGTCAGGGATCCAACCCCAACTGCTGCCCACTGCCTAAGCAGGTGCTTTAGTCCGCTGAGCTATCTGGCCTGTCCTCTCCTGCCAGATACCTATCTGGCCAGCCCAAGAATTTTACAGAACCCTAAAATAAGAAGGAAAGCAGAACCATTCACTTTGCATCTGACACTAAGGCAGATTCTCTGGTTTACACTGGTTGTTTTCTGTTAATAAGCTTATGCAGGCCCATGACATCTTTGGCTTTACTGTATATGACCACCATCTCAGTGTCAGCAATCTTCACTGACTGATTGCTCAGAGGGGCTAAGCTCTACCTCAATACTGGCAACTAATCTTCTCAGCAGCTCTGCCCCTTTTGTACAACACTCACACCATGCCCATGCTACAGATGGAGAACCTGTGGTCCAGAAATGTTGAATGGCTTCCAAGTACCTGCCTCCCCTACTGACCCTAGGAGTCATTCAGCTGAGCCATGTGGCGACCAAAACCTGCTGGGTTGGCTGGAGACAGCAGACCTGCATGTGGCCACCCTCAGAACAACAGCTGAAGTGATTTTTCTAGGATTTGGCAATAACCTGGGGCGGGGGGGGGGCTGAAATCTGTGAGCACCACCTCCCTCGGCCTGAGCAGGTATCCCTGGGCCACGTGTGGCACATGCAAATCACACACTCTACACTTCCAGCACAAGAACACTGCCACTTTATGAACATGTTTCCTGGGAGAAGCCGTGACATTTACGATGCAGGCACAGAGCACTGGTGACTTGTTCACCACCGTGGAAATGAAGAATAAAAAGCTTAGTGTGGAGAGCTGGTGAATGCTAACATGGCACTACCTCTGCCATCACCGTGAGTCTTTACCCCACATATACCCCTAAACCTTGACCTCGGAGCACCACTGAGACCCAAGGCCCCCATCTCCTTACATTTTGGTGGCCTCAGGAATCAACTCTTTTTGCAAAACTCCTCACTTCTGCAATCAGCCCACTGAACAGGGGAAGACAGGCCCTATTGGGTAGGTGCCCTGTGACACATCCCCCTGCACCCTCTCCACAGGGAGAAAGCTCTAGCTCTGCTCCCAAGGCAGAAGGAAAGGCTTAGAAGAGCACGAGAAACCGAGGCACTCTCCGAAGGGGGCCTGGCTCAGAAAAGACAAGGACATGGCAGGGCCACGTGTCCTGCAGATTGCTACTCTGGGTTGTTTTCCACCATCTCTGGTTTCCTCATTTCCAGGACAGCAATGCCAGATGTTTCACAATGAGAACACCAACACAATTCTAGGTGCTCTGTATAAACTGACTCTTCAACCCTCAAGCCCCTGCTTGAGGACTGTCTGGCAGAGGAGAAATATAGGACCCAAAAAGTCAATGCCACACAGCCAGCAAGAGCCATGGCTACGGCCACAGCCAGGAGCTCCCCTCTTGAGACCCAGGGCCCTGTGCTCCCATACCTGGAAGTCCTGAAACCATCAAAGAGAAAAGAGTATGGGGCATGGATGTTTGTTTGTTTGTTTGTTTGGTGAAGATTACCAATGTCTTTTATTTTATTATTATTATTATTATTATTATTATTATTATTATTATTATTATTTTTATTTGTCTTTTTGAGGCAGGGTCTCACGGTACAGTTCAGGCTGGCCTTGAGCTCAGTTTTGTAGCCCAGGCTGGTCTCGAACTCTCACCGATCCTCCCGCCTCAGCCTCACCAATCTCTTTTTAATTCTTCTAATAACTACGAAATACAGGAGAATCATTTTGAACTATGATATTTTGAATTCTAGAAATGAAATGTTATCTGTATTCTGTGGTTCTCACCATTAGCTCAGGCTTTTTGTTTGATTTGATTTTTGTTTTCATGGTACCAGGGATTGAACCCAGGACACCAAATGACCATAAATGGAAACAAGCTTGAAAATCTGTGTATGGCTCACACAACTGGTTGCAAAGGCCATCCATGAAGAGGAAGTGGTACAGCACTCAGCCACAACACGGGATCCCCTAACCTTAATGCAATAGGAAATACTGTGCTCCCTGCTAGACAAGTGGTGCCTGGTGGTCACTTCTGCAACAACTGAAGCTCTGATTAGGAAAAGGAGATGGAAGCTTTGTCTGCTGCCCTTGTGTGACCTACAGCACAGATTCCAGAGGCCACAGATCAATCAAGGCAGTATCATAGACCTCAGTAACACATGGGATAGGTGTACTGGTGCCTGACTATAATCCCAGCACTCTGGAAGGCTGAGGCAGGCGGATCACAAGTTCAAACCCAGCTTTGGAAATTCAGACCCTGTGTCAAAATAAAGCAGTGGTTGGGAACCTATGGCAGGTGTGGCACAGTGGCCTGTTTGTATTTATTGAAAGCTTTAAAAGGTTCACTACCGTGGAAATAAAGAATAAAAGGCTTATAATAGAGCTGGTGAATGCTAACACAGCACAAGGTGACAAGGGATATATTTTTAGGGGACACTAGAAGTGCCCAGAATAATAATATCCTAGCAGAGCATCCCTTCTCTAGACCACAGGTATTTCAGATGCCACAGTTCCTCAGAGCTGGGAACATTAGAAGACTATAGGATGAGAATCCTTGACCCGGAAATCAAAAGCTGAAACTGTTGGGCCATATGATGCAATGCTTCCAACTGGAAAGCATTTGGAATTTTACATTTGCAGATAAGGGGTTTTCAGTCTGTAATACCAGTGCACAGGATACAATCTAAGCCTACTTGACAAAGATAAAAACATGACTGATCCAGCCATAAAAATAAATAAATAAACAAAACTTGTGAAACAAGAAAAAAATTTAATCTAATTTAATTTAATTAAAAAAGGGGGGGGGCTGGCAGGATGGCTTAATGGTCTAAAGCACCTGCT
Source organism: Myocastor coypus (assembly GCA_004027025.1). Classification (NCBI taxonomy): domain Eukaryota; kingdom Metazoa; phylum Chordata; class Mammalia; order Rodentia; family Myocastoridae; genus Myocastor; species Myocastor coypus. Next base: position 64,662 of record PVJA010004460.1, on the reverse strand, counting down.
TAGGAAAGCTTAGGTGGCTGCAGGGACTGCAGTTCAATCCCCGGCACCACATGCTGTGCCAGCCCTGCCCTTATGGCAGGCTGAGCCGGTCATAAAAATAAATAAATAAACAAACAAAAGTTCTGAAACAAGAAAAAAGTAAGTATATTAAATAAATAAATAAATAAATAAGTAAAAAACATGAGATTAGATCTCACAGCCTGCTGCTTTAGTCCAACTCTAGTTTTCTAATATATATATATATATATATATATATATATATATATATTTAACAGATTAAACAGCAAAGTCGCCAGAATAAAAGCCAATGTTTGAGAACAAGACAAGGGCTTTTCTGTAGAAAGGTGAAGTGTAGACATTTACAATGGACATTTCCATGCAGCTCTTTTCTAAGATCATCTGGATCGTCTCACCCACCCTCAAGTTAGTCTACAAGTCATTCTCTTCTTACTAATGTCCCGGGTTGAGGTGGGAATCAGGTTGTGCCTGCTGCAGACCGGCCTGGGATGGGCTCAATGCCTGGGATGGCTCAATGGCCTCTCTCACGCAAAACCTGCTAACCGAGTGGTGCTTTTTTTTTTTGGTCTTTTTGACAGATTCTCGCTGTGCAGTTCAGGCTGAGCTTGAGCTCACTTTGTACCCCAGCTGACCTCAAACTCCCAGCAGTCCTCTGGGTTCTGGGATTACAGACATGCACCACCACACCTAGCTGAGTGGTGCTTCTTTTCCTGTGTGCTAACACTCTGTCATTGGCTTTGTGGTTCCAGTAGGGACATTGCTAAAGGGGAGCAAGTACCTCAGATTTGTCACATGAATGAAAAGACCCTTCGACTACGCGATCCATTTGTCTATTTTGGGTTCTCTAGGAAGCAGATGCAGAAAAGGTTAAGAATTCAGGAGGCCAGTCCAGGAAGGATAGGGGGGACAGCACAGAGTGGCTTCAGGGTGCCAGGGTGCTAACTTCCCAGTCTCACCATCCCCTAGAAAGAAACTGAGGCGTGGAGCTACTGAGAAATATGAGCCAGTGCCGCAGGCTTAGCAGCAAGCCCAGGGCAACTTCAAGCCCAACAGCGCTGCCTGAGTTCCTCTGGGTCCCCACGTACTCCTGGCCTAGTGCAAATAGTGCCCCACTACCAGGGAGGGCAGTGGCTGAGGGAGCAGAAGAGCCTCAGATGGCTAACTAAAGCTCTTGCCCAGAAAGCAGTCAGCACTTCAGGGTGTTTGGCTCAGGTATAAACCTGAGCCAGGTTGGCCAGGCTCCTGCTGCGTGACCTTCAGGGCAGTGTCTCTTGTTCCTCCTGCCCCTCCTCCCCCTTGCCCTCTTCCTCTGCCTTCCCTCCCTCCTCCTCCTTCTCCCTAGGTCTGAAAGGTGAAGACATGCATGGTTTCCCGCTGAGGCTCCCTCTGCCACCCTGGAACGCGCCTGACATGTAGTGACCGCCAAATCCTCAGCTGTCCCTCTAGACCCAGGGACACTGCTTGCAGGGGCAGGAGGTGGAGTAGGGTGGTTTCATTTATTTTGCTTTCAGTCATAACTGGGGTTTGTTTAGATTTGAGTAGGAACTGAAAGTGCTTTGATAAAATCCTGAAGAGCCGTCCAGCTTCCTGGGTCTCCTCTGTCTGAGTAATCCAGTCTTCTTCAGTCTTTTCAGCTCCTCCCATCCTTCTGCTGAGGGGACCCGCCTGCTAATCCTCCACCCTCCTTCCTCTGCTTCCTGCAGTGCCTCTGCGCTCCTACTGGTTTTGTTTATTTATATTTATTTACTTCAACACAAGGGATGGAACCCAGCAGCTTTCTGCCACTGAGCTACATCCCCGAACCTTTGTCATTTTCTATTTGGAGACAGGCTCTTAAGTTGTGCAGGCTGGCCTCAAACCTGGATCCTCCTGTCCCAGCCTCCTGAGCAGGTAGGACTGCAGATGTGTACACTCATGCTACTCCTAGCGTTTTGCCATAGCCTTGTCTGTCCCCTCTTAAGCCTGGAAACTACAGAGGTGCACCAGTTCTGGGAACCTGCATATCCTTCTAAACAGTGGGCGTCAGGAGGAGGGCCTCTCCTGCTCCTTTGTGAAATACTTGGTCTTTCATTCTGCCTGAGGGAATTTTCTACAATGCCCTTCTCCCAAACCCTGCACCCTCAACACTCTGTTTCTGTCAAGGTACAGAGCAACCAGATCGGTCTCCTGACAGAAGTCCTTGGGGGTTGTGGGTGGGGGGCCCCAGCACCCTGTCTCTAGAGCCAATGTGGCATGCAGCATGTGCTCCAAAAGTGTTCATTAGACTACGCAGAAGCCCTTTCTTTGGTCTCTTCTGGTCTTCATCCTTCAGAGCACAGCGTGCAATTCTAATGACAGCACTGTCCCTTGCAACAACGGAGACATTTGTGTCCTCGGTTCTGGGTTTGCTTCATGGATTGGGAGCAGCACACAGCTCATGATTGTGTACAAAAGCAAGGGCTCTGTGTTGACAAAGACAATCTCAAGCTGGGTGCAGTAATCCCAGGTGCCCCGGCATCGGGGGTGGGACAGACACGAGTTTGAGTCCAGCCTGGGCAACTTAGAGTGTTCTTCCTAGGGAAGAGTCCCACCTTTTAGCCAGTTCCCCCTGCTGGGGTGGAGCTCAGCCCTACCAGTCCTGGACCAGGGAGGCCAGCACTGTCTAAGCTTCTAGCCAAGGAACCCAGGTGCTGACTCATTTTGTGGCACCAGCTGCTCTTGAGTACGACTCGGTGTCGCCAACACCTACTGTCCCCTTTGTCATATGTATAAGGCAGTCAGGAGAGGCTCAGAGAAGGGTCGTCATAAACATGGTGGCAGCCCTGCATGCCATGCCTTGGGCCTTGCTAAACTGCTATTTCCTTCTACAAAAATGAGGGCAACAGATGGTTGTGGTGGCGCCCAGCTGTCATTCCAGCACTTGGGGAGGTTGAGGCAGGAGGAACTAAGTCCTAGCCTAGCCTGGCAACTTACAACTTTGTGAGGTCCTATCTGAAAAAAAAAAAAAAAAAAAAAAAGGAACTGGAGAGATAGCTCAATAGATTAAGCTCCTGCCTAGGCAAGCGCAGGGACCAGGGTTCGATCCCAAGCACCACATGCTGCATCAGTCCTGCCCCTGGGAACACTAAGCCAGCCACCGCTGCACCCTCTCCATCCTCTGCTTCCTCCTGGGTGGAGCCCTGCCTAGTCAGGCATTGTGGTGAGGAGGAGAGCAGACACAACCACAGATCTTCTGTGATGCCCTCTCAGCCTCAGGAGTCAAGAGATCCTCTGTCCCAGGACAGGTAACTTTCTTTTGGTCAAAATAATAAAGATCCAGGCACAGCAGCTGGCCAGAATCCTGGCTACTCTGGAGGCTGAGACAAGTAGATTGCACAATTTAGATCCTCAGACAGAAAAACGAAACAAAACAGAAATACACAACACATTTGGCCAAATGTGGATGTTCGGTCATCAAAGTTATTCAACCATGGAGTAGGGAAATGGCTGCCGTCTAGTTTAAGCTAATTTTCAGGGATAACACAGGCCTTGTTTTAGCATGGCACAGAGGCCAGCCTTTCTCTTGTGTACCCATAGGTAACTCCACAAGGGCTCACTTCTCGCAGGTGGCAGAGTCAGCAGCCGGAAGACTGAGGCTTCCACCTTGCTTAGGTACCATTGTGTGTCTCTCAGGACACATGTCTTCTGGGCATTGTGGAGCACACCTGCAATCCCAGAACTCTAGAGGCTGAGGCAGGAGGATCCCCTTGAGTTCAAGGCCAGCCTGCACTACATAGTGCAGGGAAAGGAAAGAAAAGGGACTGCAGTACACTTGGGGTTGAGAGCATGCTGTGAACAAAAATGTTAAAGACAAATCACATTAGGTCTTAGCATTCAAACCAGGCTTCGACACTCAGTTCTAAACCGATCTGAGCTGAATTAGTTAGGACAGTTTAATGGCTAGGAGATCACACCAACTTCCACTCTCTTTTTGTGGAGGTAGGCAAAGGGTCTCACTCTGTTGCCCAGAGTGCTGTTGGCCTTAAACTCTTAGGCTAATGCCATCCTCCTGCGTAAGCCTCCCACGCCAGGCTTGTCTTACGCCAGCATGCCAGGCTTAATATCCTTTATAATGCATTCTCTATTCCTTGACATTCAGCTGCATTTTCAGTATTTTTGTCTCCATAAAAATAAGCCAGGTGTGGTGGTTCACATCTATCATCTCAGCACTCAAGAAGGCCGAAGCAAGAGGGCCACAACTTATGCCTAGCCTGGGTAACTCAGCTACCTAGCAAGAATGAATGAAAATAAAAAAGTAAACCAACTGGGAATGTAGGTCAGTGCAAAGTCCCTGAGTTCAATCTCTAGAATCTCAAATAATCAAACCAAACCAACCAACCAAATAACCCACTTGAAACCACAAACTGATGTGCTCTTTGAGGCATGTGGGGATTGGGTTTAAAAACATGTCATTTTCAATAATTAAAATACCCTTTGGGGAAAATACACATTTTGGTTTACAGCATGACATTTTGTTTTCCATCATCAAACTTTGGCTGTTTCGTGTCACTGTTGAGAGCTGTGGTGGGAACCGTGAATGAAGCAGAAAATTCAGGATTACTAATATTTTTGGAGGAGGAGAAAATTTTGTTTTTCTTGAGGCAAGGCTTGAGAACGGGGATTTCCCAACATTGACGCCAAGTCAAAAATGAAAATAAAAAGCCTGCACTAAAATGAAAACAAACAACCACAACGTTGCAACAGCCTGGCAAAGAGTAGATTCCGTTACCAGAAATTTGGGGGAGAATTTCTCCCACTGGCTGAATAAGACTCAAGCAAGTGCAGTGTGATGTGAAAATCTGCCAAGGAGGAGCAAAAGCTGGGGTGGCCAGAATCGCCACACACATCTGTCTGGTCCTCCCTGCTCCGGTACCAGCCGTAAGGGGGCTGAGCCCAGGGCTTTGCATGTGGGCCTCCAGTCTGCGTGGATTCTTAGAGAAAACATTGGTTTGTTCTCCCATGAGCACCTGGGAGTGAGGTGGGGCAGCTGTCTATCAAGGAAGCCCCCTCAAATCAGAAATAAGGGACAGCCAATACCACAGCCAGGCAGAGCTAGCTGGTGTCCTGCCTTCATGGAGTACATTCCCCCCACCTGGATGGTGACACAATGCCAGGCAACTCGAGACCCTCCCCTGGAAGAGCTCTGGGTGGAAGTGCCCCAAAGGGTGCTAATGAGCGTGACAACGCTGATAACAGGACACAGCCTGGACACAGCCTTCACACAGACTTACCCATCTTTGAGGCCAAGTCACTGTTTGTCAGTTCTACCAACTTAGAAAGGGCGAACCAATAGCAGGCAGTGTTGGAGCAGAATGAGAGTGGAGGAATAGCTTGCTTGGGGTTTCCTTCCCCACTGCTCATCACTCTGCAGCTAAAGTACCCCCATCCCTGAGGACTGTGGCCTGCACCAGCTTCCCACGCCAGAGTCTGGGGCCAGGCACTTACTCACAGGAGACATGGGACGGTGTGGCCGCTGGAAGCTTCCTTCTCCTGACTTGTGGATTGCTGGGTGTAGTTCTGTGATCCAGGCCTTGTACAAGAATTCTTGTGCCCTCACTCACAGTTGGGTCCTCCAGGGGTTACAAGAATAGGGAGCAGGACCAATTTCTCTCACTGGATAGAAACCCAGCCAGTCTTCTGTAAGAGACTCACCAGCATCTGGGCACCCCTGTTCAGAGCAAACCTGAGGTGTGGGGTTCCCAGGACAGCTTTTAAACCCAAGACTGTGGAAAGGGAGCAGGTCGAGGCAAACCCATGTCTATAGCTATTGCCCTCTGCGCGTTACTCTGCCTTTCTGCTCCTCCTGAATTTGTATGCCCTGAACAATTTGGACAGAAACACCCAGGCCTAGGTGACGAGTTTCCACAGTGTCTTTGCCAGAAGAAGACCTGGTAAATCAGTAAGGCCTTCCTCTGGGAGTGTGTGAGACACACAACCGGGCTCAGGCTACACTCCACTCAGGGTCCCAGTCGAGCTGCCTCTACACTTGTGAGGACCGACTTTCTAGGAACAACAAGCACATCTTCCCTTCTGTGTCACAAATCTCTCCAGCTGACCTGTGGTCCAGTCTCTCCCCTGACTTCTCATTCTTTTTCTTCAGGGCTGGGGATTGAACCCAGGGCCATTGATGTCTCAAGTCCAGCACTTTTGCTATCCTTTCAAACCAGAATGACACCTACATTGGTGAAGCAATAGGATATATGTCTGCTTTAATACAATTGTTAACAAGCCCCAAACCAGGCCAGGCATTGTGTTGTGCACCTGTAATCCCGCCCCTCTGGGAGCTGAGGCAAGAGATTCACCACAGTCTGAGAGATGAAGGCCAGCCTGTGCAAGAGTGCAAGATCCTGTCTCACAAAAACTAATAGCTGAGTGTGATGGTGCACATCCACAATCTCAGTTACTCTGGAGGCTGAGGCGGGAAGAGTGTAAATTTGAGGTCAGGTTTGGTTATTTAGTGAGAACTTGTATCCAAAAAGAAAAACTTTTTAAAGGCTAGGGGTGTACCCATGGTCCAGCACTCCTGGGTGCCATCTCTAACAAATGAAACCAACCAACAGACACATAAAGAACTCAACAGTGTCTTTGGAGTTTGGGTCCATGCTGCCACAGAGGTGTCCATGAAGGTTAGCCTGCTGTGGCACCCCCAGAGACACGAAGGTGGTGGCAGTGGGGGAAGAGAATTAAGGTAGAAAGACCCCTCAGCATCCTATATAAAGCCAAGTACAGTGCTTGCTAGCTACAAGCTGGGGTGGCGAGGGGCAGGTGGCAGGTGTCTCCACAGGCTCAGCCCTCGGTTTCCCACCCACCATGAGTGTGGGTGCCTCTTTCTGGGAGTGACCTGCACCTGTCTAAGCAGCCAGACAGACACTGCTCACGGGAGAGGCCCCTTGGATGCCGGGTTCCCTTTTCACCTGGTCACAGATGTTAAAGTGAAAGCCGCCTACTGCACAGCTGGGAGGGGTATAATTTGCAGCCTGTTTTGGTAGGGGTGGGAGGCTAAGGCCTTGAGCTCTAACAGCAAACACGGAGCCTGAACTTAATTAGGAAAAGAACAGAGGGAGACTTCCCAGGCCTGGCTGGCTGCATAGCCCCTTCTCCCAAGCTGCGGGCCCTGCCGGCCACATAGCTGGGGCCTGACGTCACCTGCTGGCTGTCCCCAGGCCAACAGGAAGCTGGTCCTCAGGTCGAGGGTGAGGGTTGAGGCCCCTGTTAATGCTCCCCAGAGCTGGTCTCCCTGGAGGAGCTTGGGAGGGGAAGGGCTGCTGGTGCGGTGTAGTTGGAAGGAAAGCTTTTCCATTCAGAGCACATCCCAGAGACACATTCCTTTCAGCCACTCCATCCACAGACACCCGGCTCTGACCACGCCCCTGGTCAGCCAAATGGTGAGAAAACAAACAGGCTTTGATTCCTTTGTGAGTAAATCAAAGAGCAGCTCAAACTCACTTTAAAGAAGAGAGAGAGAGAGATAGAGACAGAGAAAGACACTACTGTATCCTACTGTTTACTACTTTCAGCAAATACATCCAATCAGAAAGGAGAAATACATTTGAGGTTAGCTTCTGAGGTGCCTGCAAATACTTAGAAGTGCGTTTGGCAGCCACTGTTTGGTGCCTGATGTCTCAGAAGTTAACCTTTTCAGATCAACCTTCTGAAATAAAAAGAAAGCAAAACAAACAAAACCCTTCAACACTCTCACCCTAAGAAAAAGAAAAAAAGACCGCTTGCCAAATTCAAATTTAGCTTGGCAACTTCCCTGCCAAAGTCACCAGGAACAATCCAGCCCTTCAGTGAAGTTGTAAAGAAAGTATTTCCCCAACTCAGCGAGAATGCCCTTCAGGTGACCTCCAAAAGCCACACTACTTACTTGATAGGCAACCGAACAAACTTGTCTTTCCCATTTTTTGGTGTTTTCCTCTCTCAGAAACCATTCTAGGCACAGAACTATGGCTTCAAGGCCAGCAGGGTGCGCACCCTGGGACAGGATGGGTCCTCAGGAATTTGGGGGGCAGACTCCATCCTGCTCCTGGTGGCCAGTGCTTGTTTGTGCTCAGAGTGCAAACGTGGGGTGCTATCACCTCTTGGTGCTTTCTGAATTTGTGCTACCCCTTGTTGACTTCCCAGAGAGGCGCACAAACCCTACTGCCTGCCAGGGAACACCAAGGTACTTCTCTGTGTCCCCAGCCTGCAACTAACAGTGACACAGATAAAGTTCCTGAGCAAACTCACTCCTCAATCCCAATAGACTGCTCCCCAAACATTTTCTAGCAGCTGCCCGTGGAAGCTGCCCACTGATGGGCCAGTCTACCAGAGAGTTTATGATTAGAAAACAAAGCAGCTACTCACCGATTTGGTCCTCGGGGATTAGTGACTCAATAGGGGGGTCCAGCTCAGAACTCTGGGCCAGGTAATTCTTGACCTGAGTCATGAACTGCCGGATGGTCTGCAGCATGTCCGTGCTGGATACATGGCACTCTCGGTTCTCCAGGAGGAAGCTAACATAGTCCTGCACTAGGCAGCCGAAGTAGGTGCACTTGTCCCGAGATAGCTCGGCAATCCTGCGCACCATGCGCTTCTCAGGGGTCATGAAGGAGCTGAACACCCCGCTCATCTTGCGCAGCTGTGACTTGACCAGCTTGGGCAGCACAAAGGAGCTGTGCCTGCTCTTCTTGGACTTGATGGGTGGCGCCATAGTCTCCTGGTCACTCTCGCCCTCATAGTCCTCCAGGCTGCTGTTCGTGTCCCCCTCATAGACATCCAGCGGCATGTTCTGCTCGAATTCCAGCGAGTCGGAGGAGGAAGTAGAAATGCTCATGTCGCTCAGCCTCTGCCTGCCCCCATGGCACGGGGGCCGGGCTGCAGAGGCGGGAGGAGGCTGGGCCCTTGTGCAATAGTCCGCGGGCGGGGCCCCACCTGCGCTGCCAGCTGTGCCCTGCTCCAGCTCCGGCGCTTGGCCCCGGCCTAGTGGCCGGGCAGTCAAGGTCTTGGCACTGCTCTCCGCCTCCAGGAAAGAAGCCTGCTTCTTCAGCCGGGGTGGAGGGATGGGGGTTGGTTTTCTTCCCAGCGTGGCTACATTCTCCTGTGGGTCAGGGCCCACTGTCTGTGGCATGCCTGGCTGGGTGTCAGTCCCAGACAACCCCGGGCTGGTGTGCAGACTCTGAAGGGCGGGTGGTGGAGGCCGGGGCGGTGGGGACCGAGGCCTCTCAGAGCCATTGGCGGGGGAAGTCCTTGCGCTTGGCCGCTTTGGGCCGGCCCCCAGGTCCTGGCTGTGCACTTGCAGAAACAGTGGGTTAATGAAGCACAGGGCCCCGTTGGTCTGGCTGCACTCCAGCTCCGAGGGCGTCCTGGGCTTGATGGCGTGCACCCCGTTGATGAGGCAGAGCTGGCGCCAGGGGCCCGGGCAGAGGCCGTCGGCGGGGGGAGGCCTATGGGGAGGTGGAGGGTTGGGGGGGTTGCTGTCAGCGGAGGAGCTCCAAAAATCTGAAAGTCATTATCAGTGAACACAAGAATGTAAATACAGTGCCCTGGGCCGTTCTTTCCTTCAGAAGTCAAGGAGCCCACAGCTGGAGGGAGGGGAGAGGAAGGGAGAAGAGGGAAGGGCTGGGTAGCTTTGCTTTTTTTTCTTTGCTTTTATTGCATTCCCTTACTGGAAAGGGCAAACCGGCTGCCAGGCCCAGCTGTGAGCTCACAGGAGGCCCCAGAGGCCTCTCACCTTCAAAACCCTTTAGTACCCAGGCATGGAGGCTCATGCCTGTACATAGGCAGGCTGAGGCAGGAAGATCAAAACTAGCCTGGGCTATATACTGAGACCCTCCCTCAAAAAACCAGAAAAAAAAAAAAAAGAAAAGAAAAGAAAAAGAAAACCCCTTGGGAGAAGCTGGCTTGGCTGCGCCCAACCCCTCTGAGCCCAGGTGAGCAGGAAGGGATACAGAGCTGTCCAGGGCCACACTCGGGGAAAGGCCCCTGGGGCTCCAGGGCGGGCTGCTCTGAATTGGCCCTCAGGATGCCACCGTCCTCTTCCCGCAGCTCTCCCGGGATTTGAGCGCCGACGCAGGGATGCAGATGTGGATGTACTGAGTTCCCCTTTAAGGGCAGAGCCAGCAGCTGGGCCTGGGTGTTGCACAACGGGCCTGGCTTTTACACACTCAGCACTAAACCAGAAGAGGAAAGGGTGGGCATGGGTGCCATCAGCAAAAAGACAAGGGAGCAGCGTATGCAAATGGAACTGTAGCTTTAGCCATTCCCTTCCTCCCTAAATCCCAGCACCTCCTCATCAGGCTATAAATATCTGTGCTCTACACCCCTTCTCCTCTCAGACAAAGCCACAGAGCCTGGGCTTTCTTCCGGTCTGCTCTCTCTCCTCTCTTTCTTGCTGGGCTCCAGAGAGGGACCCTGGGAGCCCTGGCCCTACCTTGTCCATGTAGTGGGTGATGGGCCTGATGCTGCTGTCCCTATGAGGCCTACATAGCCTGCTTACCTCCTCTGCCTCTGTGCCCCTAGCCCAAATGCTAAAGGCCACATGGGACCTCAGAGCATCAGACAGAGCATGCAACTGAAGAATAGAGGGTTCAATTTTGCCTCTTGTGAATCCAAGTAATCTGTAAGGCATGCTGGGTTCGTTACTGGGAAACATTTAGTGCCCAAGTCTAACTTTTAAAAATGTTTTTGGTACAGAGTCTCACTAAGCAGCTTGGATTCCTAGCGATCCTCCTGTCTTCAGCTTCCCCAGTGCTGGGATTACAGGTGAGCACCACCATGCCTGGTCTCGGTGGCTTGCTCAGTGCGCCTGGGGGCCAACACAGCATGCAGGCCAGGGCAAGTCTGTTTTTCTTTTTTTACTGTGAATTTATTTTTAAAGATTTTTGTTCATTCATTTGTTCATTCATTCATGCCTTCACTTACATTTTCAGTTAGGTTTTCTCTACATATTCCTGGCTGGACTTAAACTCTTGATCCTCCTGTCTCAGTGTCCTGAGTGCTGGGATAACAGGTGCACATGTGGCCCGGAGCCCTGCTTTATTGTTCATTGAGTGGAATCTATAGATCGAATGTTTGTGATGTGACTTGTGGGCTGAGTTCTCTAAGCTTAGAAAACAATGCACTTTGGACGCCTCATATGAAAAGTAATGTTAAAAAGTATGTTTAATGCTTCTGGGATTTTTTTATTTTTATTTTTATTTTTTTCTGACAGAGCCTTCACACAGAGCTACATCCCTAGCCATCCTTTTTTTTTTTTTTTTTTTTTTTGAGGGCCAGGGAGATAGCTCAGGGCACAATGCCTGCCTGGCAAGTACAAGGTCCTGTGTTTGATCCCCAGTTCTGAAAAAATAAATAAATAAGTAAATAAGTAAATAAATAAATAAATAAAGTATCAAATGTTTTGAGACAGATTCTTACTGAGCTTCTAAATTCCAGATAGGGCTCAAATTTTCCATCTTCTTGCCTCAGCTTCCCAGTTTGTTGGGATTACAACCAGGTACCACCAGACCTAGATTTTTGTATTTTGTTGTTACATGCTGATTATTTGTCAAAATGATAATATTTTGGACATTATATAAAATAAATGATTGGATTCCTTTAACATGAGTTTTTTTTTTTTTTTTTTTTTTTTTTTTTTTTTTTTTTTTTTTTTTTTTTTTTTTCTCTGTTTTTAAATGTGGTGATAAGAAAATGTCAAAGTCCTATGGACTTCCCTCACGCCTCTGTTGTCCCATACGGTGGGCTTCAGAGGACCCAAGTCCTCCTCTCCTGGGTGCTCAGGGTCCTGCTTGAGTGCCTCTGGAACCCTCGGAGGCCTGGCTGCTGGCTCCACCTGTCTGCCCTTGGCATTCAGAGGCTGAGAGCCACAGTAACAGGCGGCGTGAGATCTTGGTAACCTTTTGACCCCGTGTGGGCACAGCACCTGCCACGTGGCTGAGCTGGGGAACTATTTGTTGACTGAATGAACAGATGAGGTATAGGATCTAAAACTCAGCTGTCTTAGCTGAGTGTGGTGGCACATACCTATAACCCCAGCTTTCAGGAGGCTGAGGCAGGAGTGTTGTGAACTTGAGGCCAGCCTCAACAATTTAACAAGTTTGAGGCTAGCCAGGGCTACATAGTGAGACCTCCCCCAAACCAATAAAATACTAAATAAATCAATAAAATATGGTGATATGGATAATGAGCTCATTAAGAATCACTAGCTGAGCATCTACTCATTAGGCCTCATCCTTTCTAGTTAGTCTGTGGCCACCACAGCAAGTTAAATTTTAGTTTTGTCATGGCTTTATTTTTGTATGACAGCATTGTCCTTTGTAGAAGCCTCTTAGCCCCAGGGCTAAGCCTGTGCAGTTACATGGCCACCGAGCTAGAGAAAAGTGACACCCAATGGACCTGGAGAACCCTACCACGGGGGTCTGGGTTGAGCTTAGTGGCACAGTACTTGCCTAACAAGCCGGAGGTCCTGGGATCCATCCCCAGTACTGCCTAGAATCCCAGCCCTAGGGAGGCTGAGGCAGGAGGATCATTTCAAGTTTAAAGCCAAGCCTGAACTACATAGTGTGACCCTATCTCAAAACAAAAACAAAAATAAAAAGGAGAAAAAGCCCACACAACCATAATCTGGCCCACTGTATTGACAACATGGAGTGTTGCTGTCTCTACAAAAATGTGCAGAATTGGGGCCCGGCGGGATGGCTCAGTGGTCTGAAGCGCCTGCTTGGGAAAGCTTTGGCGGCTTCAGGGACCGCGGTTCGATCCCCGGCACCGCATGCTGCGCCAGCCCTGCCCTCTGTGGGGGCTGAGCCGGCCATAAAAATGAGTGAATAAACAAATAAAGGTTCTGAAACAAGAAAATAATAAATAAAATTTTAAAAAAAATGTGCAGAATTTAGCCACACGAAGAGGCACAGTTTTTCTGCAGAGACGTTTCCATGCTCTGCCATGTCCAGGATTCTCTCCTAGTCCTGCTACATAGAAGGACCAGCCACCCAGGGCCACTCCTCAAAGCCACCTAAGCCTCAGGAATTCAGGCTCTTTAGATGTCTCTGTCACTAGAGGAGGCTCCCTCAGAAGTGATATCCACTTCAGACTACAAGAAACTTCTTCAGACTACAAGAAAAGCTGTGCCAAAGGAGTTGTACACATTTTCAATTTTCCAGGTTAAGTATCAGTTTCTGAAGTTGTAGAAATTGTGGTCCGAAGACCTCAGAATCCCAAAGCTCTCTCCAAATCTCATGGTCTCTGCTTGTGAACGTTACTAAGGGACAGAGCCTGGAAATCTGAGACACCCCCTTTGCACGCTGAAGGGAAATTCTGCAAAGGTGAGGCTCACACAGGTTAAGAGCAATGCTAGGTCCCCAGTGGGTTGCATGGCCCAGTCCTTCACAGCACTGCCCAGTAGGACCAGAGGCTCCATGGACTTCAGCAATGGGGTTGAAGGTGAGGTGAGCATCCAGCAGCAGAGCACGGTTCCTGTCAGGGTGGTGGCAAGGCTGAGACTGGGGCCACCTTCCTGTCAAATCCCTCAGGCACAGGAGTATGAGAGACAAATGAGCTCTGTGCTGGATCCTTTTTCCCAAGCAAGGTGTCAATCACTTGAGGGAAGGACCTGACCCTAGCTGGATTATGTACATTCAAACTCTGACATGAGGATGGACTCAAATTATCAAGGGGAGAAGCTGGAGAGATTGTGGGTAACCTCGCAGCCCCCGTTTTCCTAAGAATGGGCTGAGCATGTGACCTAGAAAAAGAACCCCAGAAAAGACAAACATAGTAGTATACACCTGTGATTCCAGCATTTAAAATGCTGAGACAGGAGGATTGCTGAGTTCATGGCCAGCCTGAACAATGTAGTGAGACCTTGCCTAAAAAATAGATAGATAGATAGATAGATAGATAGATCCCAGAAAGTACGTCAGGTTGGGGTTGACACAAGGGTGTCTGACACAGCGTGGGGCCACCCACTTACTTAGTCCCAGCTGGGCCAGTTCTTCAAGCTGAGCCTCAGTCTCGGCTGCTGCAATGGCATAAGGCAACTTCAGGGTGAATGGCAGGACGTCCCTGGTGTTGCAGAAGAGAAAATGTTTGTCATCACCTGTCCAGTTCCTGACCTGGTACTCGCTTCCACCCTGGAGATGTGTTTGGCCACCAGGCTGTGGCCAGTTGATGGCTCAGCTTGCACCTTGCCCTGTCATTAGCCACTGGGGGCAGCCCACTTGTCCCAGAGCCTGGGGGTCTCCACAGGGAGGCAAAGCTGAGTGGAGCTGCTGTCAGCAGCTGATGCCGACGCTGTCCCCATGCCACTCCACCTAGGACACCACACATGTTAATCTGCCTGGTGCCTGTCAGAAGTTGGCTCTGACTCCCAGAGCAGGAAGTCCCTTGCCAATACCCAAGGTGCCCCCAGTGAGCAGCCTCTGGTCGGCCTTGAGACACCTTCTAAGCACAGCCCACACCTTGCCCTTTGCATTTGAAAGTTTGGAGGTGAAACTTTCTCCTGTGTTTCTTCCAAGACAGGACTGCTCCAGTTTCGTGGGCAGCAGACCCTTTGGGGCCTTGCTCTACCCCAGGCACCATGCACTGCATATCCACGTGGCCCAAGGCGTGGGGGGCTCCAGAGCCTGTGTACATGCAGTTGCCCCAGATGACTGAAACTTGAAGGCTCCTGGGGCAGCAGCCATCCTGGCATCAGAGCATGAGGGAAGCCAGCAGCAGTGAGCCCAAGAGCACAGGCAGAGCTCCAGTCGGGGTGTAGGCAGTGGGTACCAACATAGGGGCTGCGATTGGCTCTCAGGAAGGCAGACTTGGCACTTCTCCTATACCTTTCCTGGAGAAAGTGTTTTTAAGAATAAATGAAGGAAGGAAGGAAGGAAGGAATAAATGCTAGTAACAATGGTAACTGAGGGGAGAAGTGCTTTTTTTTTTCATGATAGTATTGATTGACTTTACAATAATTTGTTCATTCATTCATTCATTCATTCATTCACTCAACAGATACTTATGACCTTCTAGGTTACCCAGGACATAGCTTCAGGGTTGAGAACAAAATACAATACACAAACAGGATGAAAATATGTAATATAACCATTGTTAAATTTAAACAATAAAAATATTAAATTAAAAAAACAAACAAACAGGGCACTTAAAGAATACATAGATAGAGAAGGGGGTCCACACCACAGTACAGTGCAGCGATTCTCAACCTGTGGGTTGTGACCTTGGCAGGTGTCGAACGACCAAAACACGGGAGTTGCCTAAAGCCATCGGAAAATGTTATTCATTTGGAATTATTGTTATATTTAAACCCATGCTATGCCACAGTGAAATGTTATTTATTGGAATTAGTAATAAATATTTTTCAACATATAACTAAATATTGTTTTTGTGATTAATCACTATGTTTAAATTATGTTTGATTTGTAGCAATGAGCATACATAATGCATATCAGGTATTTACATTCCAAATCATAACTGTAGCAAAAGTACAGTTTTGAAGTAGCCACCAAAGTTATTTTTTGGTTTGGGGTCACCACAACATGAGGAACTGTATTGCAGGGTCACGGCATTAGAAAGGTTGAGAACCACTGGGATAGTATATAGGAGGTGGCAGGCATCTCCAGTGCAAACACTCTGGGAGGCTGAGGCAGGAGGATTGCACCTTTTAGCCCAACAGAGCGATTTCGCAGTGAGTTCCAATCTCAAGATAAAAAAAGAATGGAAGGAGGGGCTGGGGAGATAAGTCAGTAGAATAAGGGCTTGCCTGGCAAACACAAGAGCCTCAGTTCAGTCTCCAGTGGAAAAAAAGAAAAAAAAAAAAGGAAAGAAAAAGGGGTTGGCTGTTGGCTGCAACTAAGTGCAAAGGCTCTGGATTCATGGACCTCAGGAAGATAACAGCTGGTGAGACAGGGCCTCACAAACAGCTGGCCCTGGAAGATGTGTTCAGCCAGGGAGCAACCACAAAGGACAGCTTTCCAAGATGGGGAGCAGGTGCCGCGGCCCTGGTGTGGCGGAGGTTCTGGCCCTGGGGGAGGATGGTGAGGAAGCTGTGGCCAGCTGCAGCAAGGGGAGGACGAAGCTCGGGGCTTCTGCTGTGCTCCGTCCTCACAAGTCGCCTTGGCAGTTTGCCATGACAAGAATGGAGGAGCCAAAGGACTTGTTTATGGCCTAATTAGGTGACGCCCTCAGATGGACAGATTACATCTGGGTGGCTGCGGGACTCTAGAGCCCTTCGAGCTGCAGACTGAATGAATAACTGAGCTTTAAAGTCAATGAAAAGAACAAAATATGGGTAGAGTGGCCGCTGGAGGGTCTCTGTAGCCCTGCAGTGCCATTTACAAGACAGCAGGAGGCTGGTGCCGCTGCCTGAGGTGTCCACCTGTGCCCTCCTGCTTCTGGGAGACCTCACTGCCTGTCACCTTAGGCTCCTTCCTTTGTCTGTGCTGGAGACCAGTGGCTGCAGCCCCAGGGCACACCTCTTTCTCTCTTTCTTTTTTTCTTTCATATTATTTTTATTTTTTTCAGACAGGGTCTTACCAGGGAGCTCACATTGGCTTCCAGTTCTCAGTGATCCTACTGCCTCAGCCTCACTGGGATTATAGGTGTGTGCTACCACCATGCCAGGTGGGCAGCCTGACCTGGCAAGGACACATGCCAGAACTTTTCAAGACAGAGTACCCTGAAAACATGTGACTGGATGGCCAGAATAACTCAGTTAAGATCTGCTGATAGCAATGATCTCAGATAGCAATGAAACCAACCTATGTACACTCTGCGCTTTTACTGGGCTCAGAGCCTGAGTTAAATGTCACCTGATTGCCTGGGGTTTTCTTAACTATAGGTGACAGCAAGCCACATGGCCATCCCTCAATGAGTGGCTGTAGGCTTTGATCTGCTAGAAAATTAGATGTTGTGCTCATGTTCCATGCCCAGGACCAGCCAGCATGTCCCAGTGTCCACACACACGGAACATGGCTGCTTCCTCCTCTCCTACACTCGACTAAAAAGGGGCCCTGACCTGAAGCTTGTGCAACAGACCATAATGCTACCATCTTAAATTTAAACTTCAATACAGCCCCAAGAGTCTCCGTGTAAATTTATTTTCCTTCCTTTTTGAGACAGGAGCCACTGTGTTGCTCTTGTTGGAAAATAAATGAAGACAGTAATAATAATAATAATAATAATAATAATAATAATAATAATAATAATGTGTTGCGGTGGCACATTCCTATAATCCCAGATACGAGGGAGGATTAGGCAGGAGGATCTCAAATGTGAAGCCAGTGTGGGCAATCTAGTGAGGTCTTGTCTCAAAATAAAAACAGAAAAAGGATGGGGTGTAGCTCAGGGTTCAAAGCTCAGTATCACAAAGAAAATAGAGGGCTGGGGATATAGCTGGGTGGTCTAAGCACCCGCCTGGCAAGTGCAAGGACCCAAGTTTGATCTCTGGCAACACATGCCGTGCTAGCCTGGGAACTCCAGGTGTGCTGTGCTGGCCTGACAGCCTGGGTGTGGTGAGTTGGCTCCAGAGAGCACACTTATAATCCCAGTGCTGGGGAGGCTGAGACAGGAGGGTTGTTACAAGTCTGATCTGTGTAGTGAGACCCTGCATCAAAGAAAGAAAGAAGGAAAGAAAGAGGAAGAAAAAGAGAAAGAAAGCAAGAGAGACAGAAAGAGAAATGAAGAAAGAAAGAATTTTTAAAAGGCTTCTATAATATACACCCTCTTGACATTCTGATTTGGAGCTTACTTTCCTGTAGACTAAAATAGTCACTTTAGTCTTAAAAAGGACAGGAGTGACCACTTGCTTAAGAGCTGATTCTGAAAGGTTTATAGGATGGCTTGACCAATTTATAAAAACACTACAGTAACCTTTAAATAATATAGTTTTGGCCTGGGGAGATAGTGCCGTAGAACAAGCGCTTGCCTGGTAAGCACAAGGGCCTGAGTTCAATCCCTGGTTCCGCAATACATACATACATACAACAGATTTGTGCCACAGATTCTTTTCCGTGTGTGTGTGTGTTTACATGCATGCACACATATGAGTACAGATATGTGCTGGTATGTGAACACATACCTTTGTGTGGTATGTGCACATGCATGTATTCACATGTGCATGCATGCATGTGTGTGCCTAAGTGCATTTCCTGCTAGGAAGCAGCCTGTGAAAGTGTCACTGAGTGCAGACACCCACAGCAGCTGTGGCTTCATCTCCCATGCTCCATGGCCAGCTCAGCTCAGCTTTCTCCACCTCCCTCTGCCATCCAGACACGGTGACCACTAGACCAATCGCACACACCCTGAGCCTGGCCTGGGGCCTTACCTGCTGATGCAGTAGAAAGCGATGAGCCGGAACAAATCTGCAAAGCTGATTCCTGAGCCTTCCAGGGAAAAGGCTGAAAAGAGAGGGCAGAGAGCAGCTGAGGGTCCCAAGCACCCTCTCTGTGGCTCATGGCCAGGCAGCAAGCAGAACTGCCTCCCCAACTCCATGAAAGCAGGCATACAGAAACAAGCACACACATGCCATAGTGTATTGAGTTAGGCAAAGGAGACTTATTTGGGGCAGATCGCTTTATGAGTCTTGGTTTTCTCATCTGTAAAATAAACGTGTATAGAACTTCTGGTGTCTCCCAGCAAGCAGGAGAGTGGAAACTGACATCTTTTGAAAAAACGAAATGGTCTCTTCGAAAGCAGTGCGTACCAATAGCAGATGGCGTGTAGCATTAAACTATAGTGTCCACAAATAGTGGCAAAAAATAGCTGCACATTTGTACAGTAAACCTTTCTTCCCCGCACTACACATCCTTTGGGCCCAAGTGAAGCCCAGGGACACCTCATCTGAACTTAGGCCTGCTGTTGCTTGCAGGGGACTAGGGAGAGAACAGTGGGGAACTTGGGCTGTAAGGACCCAGGTTGGTGCAGGAAATCCTAGTGTCCACTGTGTTTCTGCAGGTGGGTGGGGCCTCCAGCCAGGTCACTGAAGGGCTGTGACACCAGGAAATGGGTAAATGGGTGCCATGGGGCTGGCAACTCAGAACTAGTGGCTCAGCTGCATGTAAGTTTATCAGCTTCCCCGCTAGAAATTCAGAGCAGAGTTTCCTTTTGGGTGAGCGTAAGGGGGTGGCGGGGAAGTTTCTCCCCTACTCCCAAGGCCAATTCATAGCAGCTTCTGTTTGCAGCCGAGACTGGGCTCCGCCTCCGAGCTGGCGCAGGCTCAGCATTTGGCTTCATTCCTTCACTTCTCCCCCCAATGATGCTTCATTCTCCTTCCCATTTGGCAAAGATCCATCTCCCTACTTCCTATTATTTATCTTTTATTTTGGTCTCTATTTATAATTTGGGTTTCTCACATAGAAGAAACCATGCGATACTTAAGCTTGTATGTCTGATTTCAGTTTACTGCCTCAAGGGGCATCCATTTTCTGACAAATGACTCAAAATGTTCTTCTTTATGGTATGGTAGTATTCCCTTGAGGTTTTATTTTGAAATGGAGTCTTGCTAAGTTGCCTGAGATGGCTTTTAATTTGCAAAATTTTTGCCACAGCCTTCCACGCAGCTGGGATTCTACTTCACCCAGTCAAAATTCATTATGTTTGAAAGAGTGAGTCTGGGTGTCCTCGAGTTACCTCCCGATGTATTTCTAACATCGGACAAGTTCTGCTTTGGGGCGGACTCAGTTCCCTGGCATCCTGGCCAGGTGAGCTTCAGGTTTGTCCCAGAGCCAGAGTGGGATGGGGCAGGGCTGCTCCCACAGGTGCCACCGACACCCACTCCTGCAGGCGCTTCTGGGAGCCAGGGCCTCTGACCTGCGCTTTTCCTGTCATCCTGGGGACTCCTGACACTTTGTTTCCACGGCCCAAAGAGTGGGCAGCAAGCAGGACGGTGGACAGTGACACTGGCCGGCGATGTCCCTGCAAACGCAAGCCTAGGCCAGCGGGCAGCAATATTGGGCCAGGCACCCGGGCACACCTGAGGCCTCATCCAACCCAGCACTGGAAAAGTAATAAGGAGAAGAAACTGGACACAGTTGTTTCTCAAGAGTAAGAGATGCTCCCAGAGTTGCAGTCCCCCCAACTCCACCCCACGCAGCGAAGTCTCTCCCTGAAGTCCTGCAGCAGCCCCTGCGGCTAAATTGTAGCAGTCTGGGCAAGGGACAGGAAGCCCCGCCTGCGGGCTCTGTGGCCCATGCACAACACAGGCTGGCCACTGGAGGGTGGAGCGGGGGGGGCGGGGACAGTGCAGAGCCCCACCCCCATGGATGACGGATGCGCGCTTGACACCTGCCATCCACTTACTGTAGGCGCTCTCCTTGATGGTGAACTCCCTGAGTGGGGCATCGAAATCGCTGGACAGACGCAGGGACAGCACCTTCCTCTGCATCTTGGCAGACTTGCGTACCAGGAAGATCTGCGGAGGGAGGGAGCAAGATTTGAGCTTTGGGATATTAAGGAGGCAAGAACTTGGGCATGTGATTTTCCTTAGAAGGCGAAGTTTATGAACAGAACATTTTCTGCCCATTTGCATTGTTCACCACATCTTGATGAACCTGAGTTCTAAACCACAGCTGATATGGCTGAAACAGAGGTGGTGAATTGGGAGCTCATTTGGCTTATGGTATATTTAAGGCAAGAATCCAAATATAGCATGTGGGGCCACGTGTGATGGCACACGCCTGTAATCCCAGAGCTTGGGAGGCTGAGGTAGGAGGATCAGTGTGAGTTCAAGACCAGCCTGGGCTACAAAAGTGAGCTCCAGGCCAGCCCGAACTGCATAATGAGACCCTGTCTCAAAAAGACAAAAACAAACCAACAAAAAACCCATGTGCTGTTACACAGGTTGTGCACTGCATAACTCCGCCGTGCACCTGACACATGGGTTGGGTGGTGCTTCAGGGGCAGGCACTGTGAGTCCTGCCTCCCCGTGCAGCTCACAGCCCTGTCCTGTCCCTTGACTTCTCTTCCCTTGGATTTAGATAACCTGGCTTCTTTTGTTTCCTCCACTGAACCACCGCTCCTCCCCATGCTCTGCTCCCAGCACCTAGGCTGGTTCCCTGGGGAGCAAAGCCATGGGCCAGGCAAGGAGTGAGGTGTGGAGACCAGAAGCCTGCTTCATTCCTATTCAAGAAGTCAAGACTCACACTTGGAGATGAGAAAGCACTGCAGACAGAAGTGAGTGGGGCGTGGCTGCCCGGAACACGGGAGCTCCACCTGTCGCCCTCCACTCGGGACAGTTAGCCAGCTCCAGGTTGTGTTTTCTCCCTGCCTTTCCAACCCATTTATTCTCCTAGTACCAAGGACTGAACCCACAGAGCTCTGCACTGCACCTCCAGCCCTTTGAAGTTTATTGTAACACAGGGTCTCGCTAAGTTGCCCAGGCTGCCCTCTGATTTGCAATCCTCCTGCCTCGGCCTCCTGCCACTGCATCTAGCCCTCTCCCTCTATTGCTTAGTTTCTGTCTATGTGCTTTATATCCTCTTTTTTGTTGTTGTTTCTTTTTTGAGACAGGGTCTCACTGTGCAGTTCAAGCTGGCCTACAACTCACTCTGTGGCCCAGCCGGGTCTCAAACTCTCAACTATCCTCCTGCCTTAGCCCCCAAGTGCTGGGATCACAGGCATGTGCCACTTGGCCTGGCTTTTATATCCTATTTGACCCATGACTGGTACCGTACTGATTGTTTGCTTGGAAGCAGACATGGTCATATTGCTGCTGTCCCGTACATGGTTCTGTAATTATGACTATGTTCTCTATTCCAGGACATTCACTATGGCAGCTGCACGTGGCCCATGAACTGTGATGATGCAGCTGGTGGAGCTGAGGAACTGAAGTTCTAATTTTATTTCTTTTAGTGAATGAAAATTTAAATTGCCAATCCCAGTGTGGTGGTGCATGCCTGTAATCCCAGTACTATGGGAGGCTGAGGCAGGATGGTCCCAGGCATAAGCCCAAGCTAAAAACCTTAGCAATTTAGTGACTTGGTCTTGAAACAAAATGTAACAAAAAGGGCCAGGACAAAACTCGGTGCAGAGGACCTGGGCTCACTCCTCATCTCAGGAGGAAGAAAAACTATAAATAGCCAAATGAGACAAAAGGCCGTGTGCCTTTTTAAGGAAGTCTATGGGGTCTCAGATAGAGTGCGGCAGAAGAAGCAGACTGGGACAGGTGGCTTTGGGAAGCCACATGAAAGGCAGACAAAGTAAGCAGCCCTGCCATGGCTATGGGACATGTGATAGCTGGGTTCCAAGTTAAACAGCAGACCCTGTAGGCTCAGGATGCAGCTGAGGACCCCGAATCAGCTGGCCCCTGGTCCCTGCTGCTGTTCCTCCTCCTTGTAACGCACACGTCCCAGTGTTTAGCAGGGCCCCACATTGCCCTGGGAACCCGGCAATGGAGACACAGAGCAGTTACTCGAGGCTCTGTCCCTGAGAGCTGTCATGATGTCTTCAGAATTTCCCTGCATGGGGATGAAGGTCCACATCAGAAACTGTGCCCACACCCAGGAACATCTCTCCAGAACCAACTACATGCTGCTCTTGGGGCAATGTGACCCCCCCCCCCCACCTTATCTCACCCCAGGTGGCTGCGTCTGTAGGATCTTGGCCGCCTCCTCCTCACTCAGGCCCAGCTGTAGCCAAACAGGGTGTGTGTGCAGGAGCCGGTCCAGGATGCTGAGCTGGCCAGACAGGCTCTCATAGCCAGAGTCTCGTGGGTGACCCTTTGTCTCCTCATTCTCAGGGCAGGGGTCTTCCTGGTGTCTGACCATGCTGGGAAAGAAAGGCGAGAGTCAGTGGCTGCCAGCCCGGTCCCCACCAATAAGACCACCCATGGAGCTCACAGGGTGGGCTGTATCAGGCTCACACCCTGTCCTGGTTCACACTCACATTCTTGTGCTCCTACCAACTTGGGGTCGAGAGGTGGGGCCTGGTCAGGGGCGATGTTGCTGCCCCTGGCTCCTCCCTCCTCTCTCTGCCTCCTGATCACCACAATGCAGGCAGCTCTGCTGCCAGGCCCTTCCACCATGCTGTTCCTGATTTGGAGACAGCCAGACATGGGCTGATTCCTCTACAACCATGAGCCCCAAATGAACCTCTCCTCTGTCACCTATGGGGGCTAGGATTGTATCCCAGTGACAAGAAAATGGCTAAAACACTGCCTTACTGGTGGACTAGAAACTCTGAAGGAAGACAGGTGCATTATTTGATTCTATCTCTCTGACACTGAACACAAAGGACCCAACTGTTTTATTTCTAACCTTCTAGTAGATGTTTTGAGCATCCTAGGTATTGTTCAGCTCAGGTATTGTCTGCAGGCATAAAACACCTGAGTTTGAGAACAGGACTCTAAGTGCTAAATTTCAGATTGGGTGGCTGAGAGGTCCTGATGCTCAAAGCAGGAACACAGCCCCACTTCAAGGGCAAAACGCACCGGGACAAAACACTCATTATACACCTGATCTGATGAGTGTGTTTTGCTTCTCTGTACCAAGCCAAGTATTTTAATCACTGACATTATAATAAAACGCTACAAAGGAATGCTGCCATGTTAGTCACAGAATCATACTGAGGCTATTTACAATGGCCTGTGAGTCTCTATCTGCAGGTGGTTGGACTGATAAGTTGTGGTCTCTCCTTCTAAAGGAATACCATCCAGCCATGAAAAGGAAGGGATCACCGACACAGGCAAGCTTTCAGGAGCAGAAGCAAGGTATGCGGGTCACATATTGTGTGGACTTGAGGCAGGTTCAGAGTAGCAGGCCCCCCCACGACAGATGGTTCCAAGTCTCAGTGGTGAGTGAGGCAGGGGAAGCTCTGCTGTCAGATGGTGGTGAGGTTGCACAACTTTGTGGACAGACGGAACCCTGGGAGTGAGTCATCTCCTTCACAGGTGAGTCTGTGGCCCATGAATCACAGCAGTAAGTAAAGCTTATGGCCTCTGCTGGTGCCTGTTCTGATCCTGTCAGTGACCCTTAATCTCTACTTACAAATGAGACACCCAGGTCTGAAGCCGGAAGTCGCTGCCAGCCACGGATGGGAGCCAGGAAGTGGCTGAGCAACACCCAGAGTGAAGGTTGGGGGCTTGCCCAACTCCGTGGTGACAGATCATCCTGCATCCGCCTCTCATCCACTGCCTGCCACAGCCTGCCACAGCCTGTAACACAGCCCTGTGTGCCTGGTGACAAGAGGCTCAGCCCCACAAGGGTCTCATCCAGGACCAGGCTGCTTGGCCTGGGGTCCCTGCCCTCTCCCACACTCATGGTCAACACTTTCCTGGCTCATCACTGGGGCTCTGGAGCAGCCAGGAGTACAGGAAGAAATTCTTGGAGTTCTGCATTTCTGGTGCTAGGGTACAGCTCAGCCATGCTGTGCTTTCCTGGCCTGCATGAGACCCTGGGCTGGATCTCCAGCACGCAGCTCCACGCAGCTATTTTGTCTCTGCCATCCCCAGTACCCACGTCTTGCCAGGACCAAGATCTACAGTGCAACCCAACCTCTGACTGCTTGGGTGTGTTCTAAGGAAGGAATAGGAGGACTCTTATTCCTTCCTCAGAAGGGTGCATCCTGTGATACCCATGCTGGCTTTCAGGTGCCTGCACCTGGCCTCTAAGAGCTTGTAGCACCCTCTCCTCAGAGCAGCCAGCTGCCAGGAATGTGCTGACACTGGCTGCAGGTGGGTGACCTCCTGCCTCAAGGTGGGACATCTGGGGGGGGGGCAGGCATGTTCCTGAGCTTCCTGTGGTGCCAGGCAGAGGAGCACAGCTCTGCTTGCTCCCTCCTTTGTCCTGTCCTGTGTTCCCCCTCTCCTTCTATGGCTGGTTGCAAGCACTTCCCAACCAATAAGATTCCTGCACCAGGCTCTGCCTCCAGGGACAGCCACCAAAGCAAGACCTGAGGTGTGCAGACACCGATGACTTCCAAGACACAGGTCTGCATGCCAATAAGAGGAGTGGCAAAGCACGCATGGCTTATGGGAGGAAGGCCACATCTGGGAGATGTGGTTACAGTGGATGGCTGAGTGCCAGCCTCAGAAGCTTCTGAGCTTCTTCTGTGATCTGAAAATGGAATTTGCTAATGCCACAAACCAGGATGTAATCAATGCAAGCAAGAATTGTGCACGGATGCTAAAACTGGGGCACGCAAGCCTGGCAGGAAACAGAACATTCTGTATGAAAATACCACCGACGGGTGGCTTAGTTACTGAGGAAGAGGACACGTTGATGTGACAATGGAGAAAGTGGCCAACACCACTTTAATCAAGTGATCTGTGTCAATCCCTGCAGCCACAGGACATTCTGAGGACATGGGCTCACCCAAGTGGCTTTTCCTGCCCCCTAGTGTGTGGCTAAAGGACCTGCATGGGCCTAGGAGGACATTGATAAATCTGCCTTCAGGGACTCTCTTTGAAACTGGTAACTCTTAAACAATCCAGATGCTGGAAAAGTTTTGAAGGTTGTAGGATTTTTTTTTTTTTTTAGAGGAAACAAGCAAAGAGATGGTTGGCTTGGCATGGTGTCACATGCCTAATTCCAGCATCAGGGAGTGAATTCGAGGCCAGCCTGAATTGCATGGGACACAGAGAGCTCGGTGGACTAAGCACCTGCTTAGGCAAGTGCAGGGACTGGGGTTCAATCCCCAGCAGCACATGGCAGGTCAGCCCCACCCCAGGGCTCACTGTGCTGGCCCCTGAGTCCAGGTGTGGTGGCACACGCCTGTAATCCTGATGCCAGGGAGTCTGAGACAGGAGGATCACTAGGAATCTGAACTGCATAGTAAGATCCTGTATCCAACAAAACAACAAAACAAAACCTCTATCTAAGAAAAAATGAGGCTTTGTGGTTTTGAGCTCCAAATGAATGAAGATTTTTAAAAGTTACAAAGAACAACAGGGGACCATTTAGATAGTATTACAATTCAACTTCCTAAGAGGGATCATCTTGTAATGCTGATGTAGGAAAACCCTCATAGTCTTAGCACAGGCAAACAGAAGCATCTAGGAGCCATGTGTGAAAATGTTTGGAAGTGTAGCATGTCCTGCCTCCGTCTCCCAAGAAAAAAGAAAAATAAAACAGAGATAAAGCAAGTATAAAGGAGGTTTCAGTAACTGGTGCATTTTGGTGAACAGCATCATCCTTTCAACATCCCCATCATGACTGAAATACGTCAAAGTAACACACTAGGAAAGGACGGCATCACCTACCCCCGCCCTAGGTTTTTACAGGAATGAAACTAATTTACTGAATGGTCACTACTGTGTCCATGAGGCACCATCAGAGATGAATGGAGTTGATGGAGATTCAGTGAGGGAAAGTAACACCGGCTAGAAAATTGTTGTCCCGCATCTGTCTCTGCCTCAGCCACCCTGGCACTCTGGCCCCATGGCCTGCTGGGACTATTTCCCTCTGAGGGCCACGGTTTCCAGCGCTGCTCCCTCCATCACTACTTTAAGCCTGTTAGGGTTCAGGGAGAGGCTTTTCCACAGGCCTGGTTCCCTTTCATTCCCCGGGCTGGGTGTTAGTAACCAGGATAACACTGTATTTAGAGCATTGAAATTTATAATCAGCGGGGTTTGGGGTGCATGCCTATAATTCCAGCATTCTGAGGGGCTGAAGCAAGAGGGTCATAAGTTTAAACCCAGGCTAGGCAATTTAAGCCAGACCTCACTTTAAAGACATTTTTTATTTTTAAGAGCTAGTGATGTAGCTCAGTATAAATGTTTCACGTGCAATTGAACATAAGGGTTCAATTCCCAGTGTTGCTAAATGAATAAACACATACATGAATGAATGAATGGATTAATAAATACATAAAATATTCTAGATGTAAGACCCCTGGTTCAGCTGCTGAATAGCAGAGGTCCAAGGGGGTGAGTTATAAGGCCAGATGACAAATAATTACTGCCAAGCAAGACAGAGACATGTCTGTGCTGTGTTCTGAGACTCAAGCCATGCCAAATAAATGCAGGATGAGGCATTGTTCTGGACCAAGCTCTTCCACTGGGCCCCAAGAGATAGGCTAAAAACCAATATGGAGTCGCTCATACTAAAAGCCAAAGCATCACACAATTTAATGAAGACTGACTCTGTTTACATAGGAATTTCCTCTTGGAAGTAAGGTTGATTGGCAGAGAATCAAGCATGTGCCCCTGGGAACAAAAATAGGGATGTCTAAAACAACAACAGCAACAAAAGCTCAAGCAAAACCACATTATCTGTCCTCCCCTAAACCAGAAAGAGGATGGCAGCCAATTTCCCAAACAGGACAGTGGCAACTGACACAACAATGAAATTCCTTCTGCCTTAATCTTTCCACAGGGAAGATAACCGGAAGTGCCTTGCTGTCAGTCAGTTATTCTTCTGTAGCTCTGTCTTCCTGCCCCCACCTTCCACAAGGAAAGACTTGGAACAGACCCAGTGCTTGTTTGCTTGTGCTGCCCCCAGCAGCATCCTTCAGTATGGACAGCCTACACGGGCTGCCTGGTACTGCATGATGGGAGGAGGAGGAGGCGTTGCTCCACTTCAGACTCTCAAGTATGCTCTCGGACCTTTCCATTACAATTTTGTCCTCTGACCTGATAGAATGTATAAGTATTCAATACAGTATGTGCAAACAAGCAAAACAGACTCTCAAACTTACTCCATGTGTGTAAAAAAACACATTTTCAGTAAGCTGAACAGTTACATTTTTCAGAATGGATAATTGAGTGCATATATGATAACGTGCTTGATGGTTATTAAAGGACAAAAGTTGTCTCAAGTGAATATTGTAAACATACTGAGAACTTTCTTTTCTCTAGCAGACCATTAGCATGCAGTTCAACTAGGAAGGGACTGGTTTAGTTGAATAACTAACAATCTTGCAAAACCTCAAGACTGAGGGCAGGTTCCACTATGAAACTGAACAAGGTGGTGGCCTGTCCTAGCATCCTAGGGACATTGAGATGATGAAGTCAGCCAGATGAGCAGAAGAAAGAAGGACTTGGGCCTATTAGATAGTCTGGTCTTGGTCTCCTACTTCAGAACTCTCCAGACCCAGGAACCTGACCCTTGGCCCCAGGGCCTGACCTCTCACCCCAGGTATCCCAGTCTCCTCCCTTAGGCTCTCTCCCTACAGAGCCTCAGCTCTGGGACCCCTGACCTCCTACTAGCTGCTGCCCGCTGAAAACTCAACCCTTGCTAAACCCCATTCCTTGGGGCCTTCAGGATGGCTCTTGAAGGTCTCCAGCAGACCCAGCAGCTTTCAAGACAAGGAAGTTTACATGGTACACACCTAAAAAATGACTGTAGAATGAGGGCTAGTTGCTAGCAACAACATGCTAACTTTGTTATATAACAAAATAAAACAAAAATAGACAGCTATCAACGAGAGTCTGGGGTCTACTTTGTTTGTGCCATGATTTAATGGTGGCTGAAATCTACCATATCCTCTATTCCCTGAGCAGAGAGCTGCAGTTCAGCAGTGAAGGACTTCATACAAAAGGCCTTCTCCAGGAGGGGCAGTGTGGACCAGTTCTGACATTCCACACATCTTCACAGTTCCTAAACCTGACAGCAGTTCCCAGAGTGCGGCAGATGCGTCAAGGTGACCCAGGGGCAGGGCCTCGTTTTGATGATCAATACTCATTTTAACAGTGTGAGATGGGAGCCACAGGAGGCCACTGTGCCAGGCTAAGACAATGAAGCCATGCATGCTGAACCTCGCGTCACCAGGTCTAGACGAAGTTGTTTATCTGGCCTTCAAGAGACTGAACAGCCAAATCTTCCCCTAGGCGAGTTTCACTTGGCATAAAAATGATGTGCCTTGTGCCTTCTCTTTACCCACAACGACCTAAGTAACTGGATATTGACAAATCTCCATTTTGCTACCCATCTGTCTTCCTGGCCCTGCCTTCCTAGGAAAAGTAACTCTGAAATGACTGCAGCTTTTTTTTTTTTTTTTATAATTTTTATTTTATTTGTTATTTTTATTCTTGTTTCAGAACCTTTGTTTATTCACTCATTTTTATGGCCGGCTCAGCCCACCCCGAGGGCAGGGCTGGCGCAGCATGTGGTGCCGGGGATTGAACCGCAGTCCCTGAAGCCACCCAAGCTTCCCCACGCAGGTACTTTAGACCACTGAGCCATCCTGCTGGCCCCGACTGCAGCTTTTGATTGTCTGCTTTCTCCAGCTTTTTCCTGTCTATAGAACCAACCTCCTCTGCTCCGTTCACTGGGAAACTCAGCTGCTTGATTCTAGAATCAAAAATGAAACCAACTGAGATCTTTAAATTGTTGCTGGACTTGGTGGCACATGCCTGTAACTCCAGCATTCTGGGAGGCTGAAACCTGAGGACCTCAGCAAGTTTCCAGCCAGCCTGGGCTACACAGTGAATTCTTCTCTCAAAATAATAAAATAAAATGCAATTGTGATTTTTGTCCTTTGGTAATAGTTAAATATATTTAGTATATTTTCTAATTATGGTAGAGATAGTAAACTAATTTTTCAATAATGTAGTAAGTATATATAAAGGGCGAGCCCACTGAAGAGAAGCCAGGCGGCCAGTTAATACAGTAGGGATGACACAGGAACAAGAGGGAACCACAGCACAAAAGGGCACAAATTCTAGATTGAAAGGTGGGAACAATTTCCTGTGTGAACCCTTGCAAACCTGTCAAGGATGCCAGGGGAGATCATCCTATAAGAGCTTCAGCCTGTCCTGCTCTGCCTCCTCCGTGTGGGTTTGATCTGCCCTTGTTCACTTAATTTAATTAATTTATTTGGTGCCAGAGACTGAACATGCTAGGCACATGCTCTGATGAAGCCACACCACCACGCCCTGAGTGGTCCTTGGGTCCCTCCATGATCACTACCCCAGCCATGGCAACTGCACCACGGAGCTCACAGCTGTCCTCTCCCTAAGCTATCCAAGCTGCCTGAATCACTGACCTCTTGCTTAGCCTGGCCTCACCACCCAGGATGGGCGTGGATACAATGCGAGCTCCACGGTACCCAGGGGCATACCAGGAGCTCAGCCTCAGATACCACTTGTTCTTGGTGCATGAAGGAAATGGTAGTATGGGGGGGTGCTTCTTTCTAGCAGCTTTCTTGGGGGTCTTGCTAACAGCACCTGCCAGCCCCAGCACACAAAAGGGCCTTTTCTGTATGTTGGTCAGGAAATGAGTGGCTGAAGATACCAAGCTATCAAATACCTTTGACCTTCTTAGGGCCTGGGGTGAGAAGGGAGACAGTTCTAACCCTGCTGCTGGGATAACAGAAGCAAAGTTTTCCCAATTCCTTCCTCTTGCCTCACAAATTCCTCACAACTCACGAAGTCGCCTCATATATAAGAGGCGGCCTGATTTATAAAAGGCAAGGTGAATGCTCGTATGAGTTCTAATTCTGCACAGAAAAACCAGAAGGTGGACAGACAGGTCTAGCGGGAAGATGTCCTTCGACTGGGACCTCAGGCTGTGGGAGCCCTGGGTGCAGCTCAGGGCTGTGGCATCTGGTTTTCAACCAGTTGTCGTTCACTGCAAGCTGGAACCACCCACCTCCAGAACAGCTGACTGAATCCATACCAAGATGGCTTTTTGGGTAAGAGATGATTTTTTAAAATAAAGCATATCATAGTTTCAATCAAATCAACCTCGATTCTAGGCTCCTTCAACCTTGTAATTTTTTTTTCCCCCATGCTTGGAATCAAGCTCAGGGCCTCTGGGATGATAGGCAACTTCCCTGCCACTGAGCCACACCCCAGTCCTCTGCCTCATCACCTTCAGGGATTTGCTACTCAAAAGGATCTGTAATCGGACCAGAATCGAAGCTTCAGCATTGCCACTTCTTGGGGGATTAGTGAACAACCACAAGTCACGAGCCTTAGTTTCCCTGCATCTAAAAGCAGCGTCTCGAAAAAAGAACATTATCAAAACAAACGGAACCTGAAGAGAAACAAACAGAACCTGGGCTTTCAGGTGTCTGTGTAGCAGAACCGCTGGGATGACCCTTTTCTTGCCTAATGTTTGAATAGTCACAAAAGAAAGCAAGACTGTTTCTATCCCAGGGCTGACAAAGATGATTCTGCCTGCAAAGGGTGGGTCCTACTTCAACTGAATGCAAGATGACTTAGGGGAACAAAACTCCAGTGCCTTCTCCAAGACAGAGCTCAGGTCTCCTCATGGACCATTAGGGTCCAGTCCCGGCCTCAACTTTCAGATGATAAAGAAAGGGAGGGCTGATGCATAGCTCAGAGGCAGCACCTGCTTGCCACACTGAGGCCAAGGCTCCACCAGCATGAGGCTGGCACTTCCTGGGCACTGACATGCCCAGATTGGGATCTCCAAGTTCATAGCCTCTCATGAGGCATCCCTTCCACATCCAGTTACTTGAGCCTTGTGCTTCCGTCGTCGTCTTGCAAAGCCTTTTATCACCAGGCTCTTCAGCAGCTTCAGAAGATGCCAGGTTTCTCACGATAGGAGCACTGCAGAGACTGTCTTGAGAACTCAGGACCAGCCAGAGCTGGAGTCCTGGAGTCTAGTGTGGGACAAGGTTTTGCTGTTGTGGCAGTAGAGCCATGGCCTGCTATTGCCACACTGAGCAGAGGCCAAGATGTTGGGTGTGTCAGGCCCCTCTTGGGAAGCAGTGACATATGTACAGTTCTCATATATATACATATATATATGCATATATATGTATATATGTATATATATCCACCTACA
Source organism: Myocastor coypus (assembly GCA_004027025.1). NCBI lineage: Eukaryota > Metazoa > Chordata > Mammalia > Rodentia > Myocastoridae > Myocastor > Myocastor coypus. The sequence continues at coordinate 32,959 of PVJA010004460.1, read as the reverse complement.
GGTAGAAATAAAAGAATGCAAAAGGGCCATTTGAGAGACAGAGATCAGAGGGATCTAGCCCAAGGTGAAGGCCTAGAGCTCACTCCAGAGTCCTGTGTAAGTCCATATTGGAGGACCGAAGGTTTACAGTAGAAGGCTAGAGACCACATCCAAGGCAAGGACTGGAGCTCTTCCTTTGAAGCAGCAGAATGAGCCTCCCTTCTTTCCATTTTTATTCCATCCAGGCTATTTGCCTACTGGTTGCTGTCCCCCATGCTGAGGGTGGGTCTTCCTTCTTCACTAAGTCTAGTTTGGGTAGCATCATCAGGGGTGAGAGAACACTGGTCCCCCACCAGCATGCATTTGGGCAACTCCGCAAGCCAATCATCCTCTGTTGCTCTGACAGAGGCAACATTAAAAATACCGAAGACATCAGAAATCTCTATGGCTTAGAGCAGAGCACATGTACGTTAGACCTTGTGGCCTGACCTTCAGGAATGGTTTCCCCACTTGAACCTAGTTAAGGGTTTATGCACACAGATTGCATCTCATATATACAATTTAATCAGTGAATTCTAGGATAGGCCTGCATGCTTGAAGCCCCCAAGATGACTCAGCTCCCTGCCACTCTTACTCTGAGACCCAATGATAAGCACCCAGGCTGAGTGCTCAGCTTTTAAAATCAATAAGCCTGACTTATCTGTGTGATTTTTTTTTTTTTTTTTAATTTTCCTGGCTTCCTGTCATCACTTTTCTGTTTGGGACACCTGAGTACACCTTCTTGTTCTCTTTAGTAAACTGAGCTTTGTTTTTCCCCTCACATAGGCTTTTGATTCTTTGCTCACCGCACACAGGGCCTGGTGTCCACTGGATCCACACCGTGCAGTAACAAGTCTGTCATCCAGATATACCCAGAACTGCGTGGAAAGCATCCACTAGGGATTTCTTGTTCAAGTGGATTCCACGATTAACTATGACCTCAGGTTTGGTGGGAGATGAGCCAGGGGTAGGAAGGCTGGGGGCTCGAGGGGTGGGACTGGGAATCAGTGGTTTCTGGGCAAATGTTAACAGAAGAGGTCTGTTACTTATGAAGATGGACACTGAACAGCAACCCATGCTGAAGAACTGCGTGTGTCTAATAAAAATCTTGGGGGAGATCTTTTGCAAATGAGAAGGGTCCCAGACAGAGAGGGGGAGGAGGAGGGAAGGCGTCAAATCTGAGATGTGTCATGTCCGAGTACCAACTCCCTGTGAGTGATGCAGCTGTTATGCACTGCAACAATAGGCTGAAACATAAAAATTTAAAAGAAAAAATAACCATCTCTGGCACCAGGAATAATCCTAATTGTTAACATGTACACACAGGACACACGAGCAATCCCCAAGAAAGCTTCCCCTTCAACGACCTCTAGTGCTGGAGCTGTGGCTCTTCAGTGACTGCTCATCAGCCTCCAGGACCACAGGGGTAAGTCTTCAGGATCCTGAAGTTTTGGAAACCCTATTCTGTAATCAGAGTCTGAAGGACTCCATGGGACCCGGGTGAGATTCCATGCCCAATATAGGAATGGGCAGTGAAGCATTAGAAACTTCTCACCCTGGCCCATGAGGAGCAAGGAGATAGGCAGAGGGTGAGGGAGAGAGAGCCTTATGAAGATCACCCATGTCAGAAGGAGCTGGAGGGGCAAGGCAGGCAGGACAGTCACTTTAACTTTACTTGAGGTCAAAAGGGCAAGCACTTCTGGATTCAGTCTCTGCTAGAAATTTAACTCACAGCCATGCACACACTAGGCAGGCACTTGGCCTACTCACTATGCCAGCCCAGGCTTCCTAGGGTTTGAATTTTCCCTGAAGCATTCAAGTAGGTACTTTAAATACCCGGGCCTTTTTGGTTCTCTTAAGCTGAAAGGAGAAAGAACAATACAGGCACCTTGAGTTAGGGACCTATTGCCTGCGTGGTGGAGGACACCTAGTTTCCTCTCCAAGATTTCGAAAAGCATGACGTAGGAGGAACTTGGTGAAAAATCTACAGAGCTGTCGGAGATTTTTAAAGTTCTGTCTCTTGAGGGCCAGGAGGAAAGGACATAGAATTATGGGGACAGAACTGCCCAGCTGCTGGGGCCCAGGTGCAATGCTGACATTTTCATAAGACTGAGAAAGATTAGGTGGCTATTTGGCTTAGGGGTTTCCTCCCGGGGCTCTGCAGCTACAGATGAAAGGGCAGATATTCGGTCAACGCTGGCAGAGCCATGCACTGGTTCCTGTAAAAATAAGAAACAGAAACAAAGAACCTGTTGTCCCTGTTGCCCTTGGAGCTGAAAACAGGCAGCAGAAGGAGCCAGGAAGGCTCAGGGCTCAGCCCCACCGCCTCGATCTGCCTAGGCTGGGCCAGCCACACGCAGGATGGCAATCTCAGGGATTTCCGAGATTCGTTGTTTCCTGCCTTACCTGACTCACCAAGCAAACTCTAAGCAGAGACCTTGTGGCAGGGCCTCTAAGCAGAGACCTTGTGGCAGGGCCAATCCAGCCCTAGCGTTTACACCAAAGAAACAGAATAGCCAGTTGCGGTGGTGCACACCTGTAATCCTAACTGCTTGGGAGGCTGGGGTCAGAGGATCACAACTTGAAGCCAACCCAGGAAATTTAAAGAGACCTAGTGTCAAAATAAATTTTTAAAGGTCTGGGGAGACAGTCGGTGGCAGAGTGCTTGTCTACTCTGTGGCAGGTGCTCGGTTCAATATCTACTGCTATAAAACAATAAATAGTCAATCCAACCCACACAAACCTGTCTTACTGGGCGAGTTATTTAATTTTTATTTTCTGCTATGTTTCTCCCCCACCACAGTGTACATATTTAACTTTTAATAATAACAATTTTTTTTTTTTGAGGGTCTCACCATGTAGCTCAGACTGATCTTGAAGTCACTATGTAGCCCAGGTTGTTCTGGAGCTCATGGAAATCCTCCTGCCTCAGCCTCCTGAGTGTTGGGATTATAGGCATGAGTCACCATGCTCACAAAGAAAAATGAAATCTATTTTTTTTTAATGTATTCGGTACAGGGTCTCACTCCATAGCTCGTCTTCATAGTGATCCTCCTGTTTCCAGCCTCCCTAGTGCTGGGATTACAGGTGGGCACCACCATGCCCACACTTGGTTGCCAGCTCAGCATGACCCAGGGATGGGGCCGGCATGGCCTGCAGGACTGGGGACCAAACCCTGGTTCCTTGCACTTGCCAAAGAAGAAATCTTAAATGTTCTTTTTAAACAATTTTTCTAAAATGAAAGCAATCACCAACTGAGACAGACTAAGCAGCCCTCGGGCACATACACAGCCTGCTTGCACACCTGCATACCTCCCTGCAGCTAAGGGTGATGCCAAGTCCAATCTTTGCTAAAACCAGTGCTGGCTTGGAATCACCTGCATGTGGCCCCTCCTCCTCTAGTGCTCTTCTGTCTCATTCTGTTCCCTGCAGCTTGTTTACCAGCTTTCCTCCCTGCAGGGGTCAAGTCTCCAGACTCCCCTGGCAGGAATTTTGCCAAACAGCACCCACTCAGGAAGCACCACCCTGCAGCCGAACTTGGCTGTCACCAGCCAAGTAACGTGAAGAGCACAGGGGTGGACAGTGCTTCCCATGCTTGGACTCCACACTCAAGATGTGTGGCTTGGGTGGGGAGGTAATGGGGGAAACTGCTCAAATGAGTCACCACAGAAGATTCCACAGATGGGCAGGATGCCAGCAGGTCCTGCTCAAAGCGACCCCTGCCCAGCAACTGCCTCTGGGAACAAAGCCAGATGCACAAGTGTCCCGGGGCCGCTGAGCCAAGGGAAAGGGCGTTCCAGAGGGTCTGGGACAAATGATGTTCAACTGCCTGTTGGAATGCAGACGTGACCCAAGCCAGGAGAGAGAAAACAGACAGACAGGCGTCACACCACCAGAATGGGTGGCAATGTGCACTTGCTACTCTCTGAAACAAACAGGGTATAAGGAGGAGCCAGAAATCTGTGTACAGCAATTTTTCTTTTTTTCATTTTTTAATTTTTTTTTTAACAAGGAGCCTGAAATTCTGCAAAAGCCCCGCTTTTTCTTGCACTATGACAGTTTCTAGAAGGAGCTGCTCCCAGCACCTGCAACCCTCAGCCTGCACCCAAGTGTGGCCTGGTGCTGACTGTGGAGTGCACAGGGGTCCAGGCACAGTGAGAGGAATTAGCTGCTTGATTGGCCAACCCCACTCAGGAGGGACACTGGGAAAGAAGTGGAGGCAGAGTGACTGTGCTCGCAATGGTCTGACCTTGCTTGCTAAGGAGCTCAGGAGCAGAGCCTCCAAGATCCCCCTCAGGAGAGTAGAAGACTAACGTCCCTTCTGGTCAGAATGTACATGCACAGAAAGACCGAGTGGAACAAAGGACTGAGGACCTTCCACACTGCTTCTGACCAAATAGGAGCAGCCCATGGGGTTTTCATAAGAGAGCAAAAGATAATATAAATCAGCAAAGTATAGCTTCTGTATCATTTGAAGAAAAAAGGATAGAAAAATAAAATAAAATGAAGTGACTTTAAAGTCTGTGTTTCGGAAGGTGTGCTGTAACCCCAGCATGCAGGAGGCTGAGGCAGGCAGAACACTGAGAGTTCAAGGCCAGCCTGGACAACAAAGTGATTGCTCGGCCAGCCTGTAATACAGAGCAATGCACTGTCTTGGAAAACCAACAGGCAGACAAAAAGCAAAAATAATTCTGTGTCTGCACTCACTAAAGTTGAAGATATAATGAAAATGAAAATTATACCGTATAGGTGTATTCTGAATTCAAGGGCAGGACCTAAAGCCTGAAAATAGCCACTTTGCCTTCAGTTACACACCTCTTTTAGTCATGACGCAAACAGCAGCCTAGCCTAGGTTAGTTCATGAGACGCAGAGTACTTCTGCCTGCGAGTAACAAAGTACAGCAATAGACACTAAGAGGTCTGTTGCTAAGAAGGGAAAGTTTCACTGCCATGTTTTCCTGTTTCAGTTTCTTAGAGTAGAAATGTCAGTAATGAAATGCAAATTTACATTTATACACTGTTCCTAACTGATTTATTGTACCTTCTCACCCACTGTCCCAGACACTTTCTGCCACCACCAAGGAATGGGCTGTGGGTTCAGAATTCACCTTGTTCAGTAGCCCTCGACTTAGACTTGTGAAAATATGAGCCCTGTCAGACCCATAGTTTCTATTCCGAGCCCAGTGAGCTGAGATGAATCCTTGTATGATAACACATAGGTCCTCCTGTCTGCTTCTATCCTGGTTTCAGAAATTCGGTTTTTTGGGGTACTGGGGCTCCAGCTCAGGACCTTGTGCTTGCCAGGCAGGAGCTTATGCCACTGAGCTATAGGCCCAGTCTAACCTGGTTTCAGAAACACAAAATCAACACAATCACCAAACACATCAACATAGCCACAAAACCATCACTAGAACCTAGTGTAGATGCCATGGGAGATACAGGGCTCTCAATGAGCCTGGGGGGAAATGCAAATCGATGCCCGCACTTTGAAGCTGAGCATGGAACTGTCCACAACTCAGCCCCTCCAGTCTTACCCTGCTGTATCCAGGGAAACACACACATGAGGATGGCCATGGCAACGTGATCCCAATACCTCACACTGGACCCAGCGCAGACACAGCAGAATGGAGTAGCAAGGTGCGTATTCGCACACTGGAACCTATACAACATAGTGAATGAAGAAGTTTTGGAAGCACTGCTGTATGAACCCAGTAATGTGATATTCCAGCACAGCCAAGTGGGGTTAGGAACGCAGCCCAGGGTATGGAGCTTCCCTGGGGTGTGTGAGCTCTTGGGTTCAAACCCAACAGCAAAAGTCAACTGAACAGAACACAAGAAACAATCAGAAAGCAAGAGAACAACACACAAGCTAGGGAGAGCTTATAAAGGGCCACTGGGGTTTGATGGCTTTCCCCTTGGTGTGGCAGTGACCAGGTGGGGACACTGGGGGTGACAGGGATGCTCTGCTCTGCTCTGTCCCTGGCCCTATGGTCTGCCTGTGAATTCACGGAGCTCCACACCCGCACTGCTGCTGAGTCACGCTTAATGCGCACTTTGAAGGAGTGGAAGGAGGTTTTAAAGCAGCGCCTGCCCAGCATGGGTTTCTTTCTGAAAGCCACACAGCAGCCCCTGCAGCCACCGTTGCCTCTCTGTGCTATCTTGGGGGAAGTATGGGGAGCCCACACCTTCTCTTCTGACCTTGTGTCCTGACCCTAGCCCAGAGACAACACAGAGGGTTGTCCAAGGGACAGGTCTGTGCCATGGCTGTCCCATGGCTACCAGGAAGAGCAGGCTTCCTGGAAGGGGCCGTGCTGGCAGCTGGCAGTTACATTGTAGCAGCATAGGGTGAGGTGTGGGAGGGTGCAGTGAATCCCACACGTCTGTGTCCCTCATCCCTCTAGAAAGGGGACTAGTTGGATGGCAGGAGAGCCACACAGGCCAAGTGGCACGGGAGCCGACAAAGGTGTGATAGGCTGACTGACCCAGTCTAGCCAGGACCTGCGGGGAACCTGCAAGCCCACCCAGAGCCTGGGAAATGCTCCCAGTCTTGTTTTGTGGGTCCCTCTCCTCTGCTTGGGGCCAAAGGAATCTTTGGCAACTTTGTCATCTGGGGTATGAAGTGGAGCACTGGCCTGCCTCAGCCTGCAGCCCAGAGACCCGCTTCCCTGAGTAGACATAGAAACTGCTATCTCCCGCTGCTCTGGTCTCTTCTGGAAGGTGGGCTAGGTAGACAAGAAGCAGGAAACATCAGGGAGATCACAGACCCAGAGTAAGAGACCTGGACTTGCTCTCCTGGCTTGCTGGCTTTTGCTAGGGCATGGTTTGCAAAGGGTGGAGGTGGTTTTCATCTGCTGCCATCCTCCTGCCCCAGGATCAGGGCAGCTATGTCACTGAACAGACAATTATGACAGCTGGATATAGGAGAAAGGGGACACAGGCCTTGTTATTCCCCAGGGAGCAACAGCAAGGCCTCTTGCACATTTTCAACCTTTTCTTCTCTTTTTCAAGGGTGAGTTTGAGACAGGGCTTCACTGTCTAATTCAAGTTGGCCTTGAACTCACTAAGTAGCCCAGGCTGACTCAGCACTTTTAGTGATCCTCTTGCCTCAGCCTCCCGAATGTTGGCATGATAGGCATGAGACACCATGTCTGGCATAGCTTGTTCCTTTCTTATGCGCTGGCACAGGAGACATCTTGATTCCTCAAGAAGCCTCAGAGGCTTTGGAGTCCCAGTGGCCTGGGCTCCTTATATTTTCCACTCCACGTTCAGCTCCCGTACAGAAGCCGTACCATGGCCGTTCTAGGCACTGAAGTCACGGCAGTGACTGACATACTAAGCCCCTCTCTCTGGACCTTTCTTTCCTGTGAAAAAGCCATAAGATACATAGTTAAGTAGACTGTGGCCTCTCTATACCCCAGAGGATGGTGTCCAGGGTCCCTGCTCCCACAGACGCCATCCCATCCCTTGTGTAAAATGGCACAGTATTTACACAGAACCTACACACAACCCCTCTGTGTGCTTAACATCATCTCTGCACCATCTGTAATCTCTCAGAAAGCTGGATATGGTGATGCAAGTTTGTGATTCCAGGATTTAGGAGGCAGGAGGATCACTCCAAGTTCAAGGCTAGCCTGGGAAACACACTGTGTTCAAGGCCAGTTTGGAACTAGTGAGACCCTGTTTTAAAAACAAGCAATCAAACAAACACACAAACAAACAAAAAACCAAACAACAAACAGCGAGCTGCTAAGCTTTGGAGATGAGCAGAGCAGGCTGAAGAGAGGAGGGCATGAGTGTGAGGTCTGTTCCTAAAGGAGCAGTTAGTGGCCGAGGAAGCCAGGACAGATGGGGCCTGTGAAGGGATGTGAGCCCCACCTTGGTCTCCGATTGCTGAGTGGATCTCTGGCCACAAACCTTTGGATTAAAAAACAGGCCAAGCCCAGGGGTATAAGCTGAGAATCACCAATATGTGGGTGGCATGGAAACTATGGAAACCACAGCTAGGATAGGGTGACCTAGGAGATTACTTGGGGGACCTCTGTTTCCAGCAGCACACATGGTCTCTGGCACTTGCTGGGCACCGTATTAAGTCACTTCTTTAGATTTCCCAACAACCCTTTGGGGCCACTTTGATAATTTCCCCACTTACAGACGTGGAAGTTGTGATGCAAAGATTTTTTTAATGTGTTGGGCAACACCAGCAGGAGATGGAAGAGCACAAGGTGAAAGGAGGAAAGGCTGTAGGTAGCAGCTCTGGGAAGCTCAGGGGTGAGTGCTCGGGTGACAGGGACCAGCCAGAGACAAGCCAGGCAAGGGTTCCAAGAAATGAAGCTGAGACTTGTCAGATGCCGCTGCCAGGAGAGGCAGAGCCCAATGTCCTGCCAACACTACCTACTATGGCAAAGAAGACAACACAAGTAGGCTGTAGGGGCATATGCCTGTGATCCCAGAAGTAGGGAGGTGGGGATGGACATGACTGGGAGTTTTGAGTCCAGTCTGGCCTGCACAGTAAGTTCAAGGCTGAACAACAGGGCGCCCACTTGTAAATCCAGCACAAGGGAGGCTGAAGCAGGAGCACTCCTCTGAGTTTGTGTGCAGCCTGGGCTACATAGTGAACTCAAGGCCAGTCTGAACTACATAGTGAGAGCCTCTCCCGACAAAACAAAACATTTCATTTTGCCTTTTTTTTCTCATTGCTTTTTTAAAAAGCCAAATAAAATGCCTCTAGAAATTAATAAATCCAGCTTTAACCAACACAGCTCCAAGAACAAGTAACATTAATCTGAAAAAATATACAAAGACTTTGTAGCATGCTTATACCCACTCTAAAAAGGAAGAAAAAGACAAAGAGAGATCTAGGTGTATGGCTTAATGACAAGAATTCCTCCCTCTGTCCCTCCTTCCCTCCCTTCCCCATCCATCCCCCATCCATTCATCATCTGTCCATCCATTTATCCATTATCTATCTATCTATCTATCTATCTATCTATCCCTCCATCACTCATCTACCCATCCATGAGATGTTAAAGATTATGTGATCACCGAACTGTCCCACATAGTACCTGCCAAAGCCCAAGAACAAGGCCTGGAGGCTCCTCACACACTGCATCTCTTTTTCCAACCCTAACTGCATCAAGACTCATACTAGGGGACGTATTCCTGCCACTCTGGTTGTCCATCACCTGCAGAGCTTGGTTCCATGTCATTGATTTCTTTTGATGTGGTAGAAATCAGTGCTCCTAAAGCTGCCTTCACACTGTGTCATTAACCCAGAAGACTTCCAGTTTTATTTTAATTCAACAACACAAAGGGTAGGAACCCTTGGCTGAAGATTCATGAGTGTTTGAACTACTCTGAATGTGGGATGGCAGGTTTCCAGCTGAAAATCAGTTGTATTTGTCAAGTTCATGGGCAAAAATCCTTTATCTCCTTGGAGCCCTTCATACTGAAGTTGAAAAGAATCTTAGAACATCAGGTGCTGCGAAAGGCATGGGGAACAACTGGTTTACCTTTGCAGCAAAGGCAAGGGATGGGCGAAGCCGCAAGGAACTTCACAGCCAAGGGGAATGCAGTTCCTCTAGGGACAAGGACATCAAAGCGCTACTGGCATCAAAGAAGCAGCCAAGTCCCTCCCTGGGACTTACACTCTCCTCCCTTTCCACTTCAGTCAAGGAACAAGTCAAGCTGGTTTAAAACTTGCCTAGACAGCCAGAATCACCCTGCCTGCCTGTCGCATGACTTGTCAGCCAAACCACACCATAAATCTCAGCTTCTATGTCCCTAGGCAGTCCCAACTTCAATTTCTGGGGTAGGGTGGGGTTGCTGATGGCCCCAACAGTTGTGTCAAGTGTCTAGGGCTTTCTGTCACCAAGAATCACAGCACACAGAATCTGGCAGAGGTCACCTCCAGCCTCCTGCCCTCCCTGGCCTCCACACCCGTCTTCGGATACAGAGCAGCACTGCTATCTTCGCAGGGGCAGGGCTGGGTACTGTGCTTGACAGCATGGCACATCCCCGCCCCTGGTTAACCATTTGCAAACACAATTAGTTTCCCCTCCATGGGTGGTTTTCAGGCTCAGGCCACGCTGAGATTTATTCTGACCTGAGAACGCAAAATGAGTCCATCCTCTTTAGCTGCTCCCTGCCAACCTCCTGGAGCCTGCCTCAGCTCCCCTGAGCTCTAGCTTGCTCAGGGATGGTTCCGCCGCATTACGTTGCCATCACTGCTGGTGGAAGCTCTCAGCATGGAAAGGCTTAGGTTTCCGGGTTGCAGTGTCAGGAGGAATGGAGATGAAGGTACAAGGTTCAAGTGCCTTCAAAGTGATTCAAAGAAGCAGCCAACAGACAGGAACTCTCAGGCCACTCCCACCTCCTACAGAGAGTTCTTCTGGAGCTGCCACCACCACCAGTCCCGGATTCCAGGAGGAGTGGCCAAGGGTCAAACCCTGGCAACTCTAGGCCACCTCCGAGTCCCTCTCTTGCCTAGACAACGCTTCGGTCACCTGTGGGTTTTGGGAGGTCCCAGGCTGTTCTGCAAGCTGACACCGGTGTGGACCATCTCCTGTTTCAGTTCTCCGATCTCCGAGGCAATGGTGTCAATGAGCTGTTGAGAGACAAAAATAATGTGACGTCAGGGCATGCAGAGGCGGGGTGAGCTGGCCAAGCCAGGACAGGAACACAATGACCACGGATTTTTGTTGTGTGTTTTTTTTAACTCTTGGCTCTGTGAATTTCCTCTAAGCAGTGGAAAAAAGGAAGAGGGTGGGGAGTGGGGAGCTTCCCTTTAAAAAGAGGAAGAACCTCAGTTTCGTTATTGGGGAAGAATTTGGGTTTCGATGCTACAACAAGGAAAAGCGTATGTCACCCAGTTCATTTGCTAAACATGAACACATAAGTAAATCTTATTGAGGCCAGGCTTTCACATTTAGTTTTGTCAAAAGAGATACCCCAGAGGGACCCTCTGCATTGCACTTTTTATGTCAGTCTTTCAGTAGTAGAAAACAAAATAAGCTTATCTAAAAGACATATGCTGCTTATAAATTCATTTCCCAAGAACTGATTACCCTTCTGCCTCTCTTCTAGCACCCCACACTCACCAGGCGAGCACCCCAAGGCCAAGCTATGCCGGCAGCTTTGCATCTCTTTTTTAAAGAGAGTAGTAGCGCAAGAGCACCCTCCCAAAGCCTCAATTCTTGGGGGGCTGAGGCAGGAGGATCAGCTGAGTCCAGCAGTTTCAAGGTAGCCAGAGCAATATAATAAGATGCTCTCTCAGGATAAATGGATGACAGAAGACAATAAAATACGAACTTAAAAATAGTAAATAAAAAATAAAAGATGGTTGCGAGGCGGGAGGGAAAGAGCCTAGAGGTCTGGCAGAGGGTGTGTGGGTGGAGGGCTGGGGGCTACCTAGGAGGAAGGGACCTCCTCTTGCAAGAGCCCAAGTGTGCCAGGTCCCCTTGTGATGTGTCTGTGTCTGAACTCTCAGCCCCCCACTCCTGTTTGCAGTAGCAGCCCCCTTTTCTCCCTTGTGACACTCAGTCTTGGGCATGTCAGGCAAGGGCTCCACTGCTGGGCTCCACTGCTGGGCTCCAACTCGGCCCACCATGCCACTCACAGTTCTTTGAGAATGTAGTTTTTTATGTGTCTTAGTTACTCTTCTATCGTTGCTGAGATAAATACCCGACACCCAAAATGAAGGAAAGAAAGGCTTATTAGCTCACAGTTACTGGAGGTTTCAGTCCATATTCGGCTGGCACAAGGCTGAGTGGAACAGGGCAGAGAGCATCCAGTTCATGGCGGCGGAACAGCAACAATCACGACAGAAGCAACCGACCAACCAGGGCAGCAGAGAGCAACAGCTCTAGTCTCTCTGTCTCTCTTTATATTACATTCAGGCTCTCTGCCTCAGCCTATCTGCCTTAGGCTACACCATAATCCCAGAAGTAGTTAAAACACGTAAGCCCAGGGGTCATGGATCAAGTCTCAATCTATAGAAGTCCCTGCCCCATGACTGCATGAGACTCTGGGAGACAACTAGACATAAACCATAACATGATGTAAAAGCAATTTATGTCAATAGGCGGGATTGACTTCTATGTTTATTTTGAAATAAACATTTAAACACGTCTTCATTTTGATCTCTAACATAGCAAATGTCCCCAGGGACCATCCAATGCTGCTCTTCTGGGGTCTTGATAAATGTGCACATTAAAGGTTCCCAACACTAAAAGCTTTGTAGTTTTCTAGCTGAAGATAAATGTGAGTGGAAGACTGGGCTCCAGGGGAAACACAGAAACACTTTGGGTAGGTCAAGGTTTTACAAAATATTTTTATTGGTGCATATTAGCTGGCAGGTTATATTTTAATTCAGTGTTAACTGGCTCTGGAATAAATCTGCTCGGTAGCTTTTTTAAAAAACTTACTGATACAGGGTCTCACTATGCAGCTCAGATTCACGGTGATCCTCCTGTCTCAGCCTCCCCAGCACTGGGATTACAGGCATGCGCCACCATACCCGTGGTAGCCAGCTTGGAGCACTTGGGGTTCCAAGGGCAGCATGGCATGCAGTACTAGGGATTGAACTTGGATCTTTATGCTTGCCAGGCAGGCACTTAGATGGCTGAGCTATCTCCCCAGCCCTCTTCAGTAGCTTTTGATATTCAGGGTGGAGCTACTTCCATCACTGGAAGTCACTGGTTTATAACATGGCAATGTTCCAAAGCTGGTGGCTTGGAGCAATTATCTCAGGAGGGCTTCTAGAGAGAGGGGGCTCCAGAAATAGCTCGAAGCACTCTAGCTTTCGGAGGGCAGAGGGAAACCAGCCAGATCCTTTTTTGCTTGACTCCTACCCTTCCTGTGTGTGTCTGCGGTGAGGACAGCAGCCAGGGCTCCCGGGAGCATCAGGGTCTTGGGAGACAGAACTAGAGGTCCCATCTCATACACATCAAAGCAGCAACAATCAAAACAGAAGCTTAACAGAAGCTGGAACATGACATTCCAGCATGCGGGAAAAGCGGGTGCCTCCCATGCTGCTGTGGGGTTAGCAATCACCCATCTGTTCTGGAAAGCAATTTGGCAGTATCTGTTAGAGTCACAGGTACAGTCACCCAAGTATGCTCTCCAGAGAAATCTTTGCACGTGGGTGAAAGGACCCTTGCAAGAGTGTCACACACTCCAAGCACAGAAGAATGCCAAATTCCAAGTCCCTAAATGTTCACCAAATTAGACTCGAGATAGGGGCTGCTACACTGGAAGTAAAATAGCTACCTATAGTAGCATATACATAGGCATAAAAGCTCAAAGAGCTTTTTGAAAGCTAAAACAAGCTGGGTAGGGTGGTGCATACCTATAGTCCCAGGTGTTTGGGAGGCTTCAGTAGGAAGATCACTTGAGCTCATGAATTTGAGAACAGCTCGGGTACAGCATAGAAACAGACCATCTCAAAAACAAAACAAAGCCATTATGCTTCTTTTCCTCCCAGGACTCTGGGAGGCTGTGGCAGGAGGACCCAAGTTAGAGTCCAGCCTGGGTCAATTAGCAAGGCTCTGGCTTAAAATTAAAAAAAAAAAAAATCATAGAAAAGGCTGGAATGTAGCTTAGTACGAAGGACCCCCATGCAGTCCACAAACAAAACTGAGGGAAGACAAAAAGCATTTCACCGAGCATATAAACGTTCAACCCCATGGGAAATTGCACTAAATATTGTTTCTACACACACACACACACACACACACACACACACGGACATAAGGTCTGTACACACACACACACTCACTGTGTATGGGGATTACAACCCTAATCCAGACAATGGCTGTGTCTACATAGGATGTTCAAGGTTGGAATGTTCAGCAACTTGTGAGATATCATTACTTAGAACTAAGTCACAGAATGACACAATTTGGTAGAACTGAAGGATGGGTGTTTCAGTACTGTGTGTACTTGGGAGGTACACATAATGCATGTCTTAATCAACACTGATCGGAAGATAAGGAAAAGACAAGGGTGGGTGCATACGAAAACGGAAGGAGCTGCAAGGACACAACAGATGAGAAAAAGAATCCGGGTGTCTCTGTGACGGCCCTACTCCACTAGGGCTGGGTCCCCTCCGCTTGGCTATGGCCATGGTGGGGGCAGGGAAACTACACAACCTAGGACCAAATGTAAGGGACAGGAGAGGACACGTGGTCCTCTTCCCGTCTAGAATCCCTCCAGAAGGAGAAGGAATGAGGCTGTCTGGGCAGGTCCAGTCTGGGACAGAATGGCTCTTCCTAACTCTCTGGCTGCCTAGGAAGTGTGTGGCTGCTCAGGAAGGTGACCACAGACAGAAAGCTATCATGTGGTACAGCCAGAAGTCACCCTAGGTTGGCAGGTCACGGAGCTGGTGACATAGTGATTCCTACTCCAATACCCTATACACCTGTATCTTTCTCAGAAACTATAGCCACTAAGGCCTGGACCTTAGGTTCACAGAGCACAGCAGATATAACTGAGATGGACAGCAGGACATACAGCAAGATTCTTGAAACAGCCAGGTGTGGTGGCACACACCTGTCATCCCAGCACTTGGGAGGCTGTGACAGGAGGAGTGGTGTAAATTCAAGACCAGACTGGGCTGCATAGCCAGACCTTATCTCAAGAAACCAAACAAACAGATGAAACAGGGGTGGTGTGCTGATCCCGGGAGCTGGGACAGCACCTGGCATGGTGCACAGCAGAGCACAGACAGAAGCAGCTGGAGAGTGAGGGAGCCTGGTGTGGCTGGGACGGAGGAAGCCATGGGCTGGGGCCCTGGTGATCTCCAGAAGGGTCAGGGAGGTGGCCAGGGACTGCAGTGCCCCAGGTGCTCCCCTGGGTGGCTGCACCTGGGACTGGCACCCATGCCAAGGCAGGAGGATCCTCCCCGAAGGCAAAGCTCCTTTCCTACCGTCTGAGCTCACCCAGTGCTAGGCCTGCTGCGCTCCTAACCCCAAACAAGTTGGTACTACTTTGTGACCATGCTGGGCCTCTCTCTGCAGGTGGGACCTCAACCCCAGTGCTACAAAACAGGTAGCAACCTGCCTAGTCCTTGACATGGGGGGTGTGGCTGGCCAGGTGCCATAGGAGGGAACACTGGATATAGATGGCCCACCTTTAAATCCCCTCTCGCCTTGCCCCTAGCTGGGCCTCCTGGGGGGATCATGTCAGGATCCCACCTGGTGCCCTTCTCCCTGCACCCTCTGGGGCACAGGCTGATCTAATGAGGGAGTGGACAATAGACTAGGAAGGATTAAACAGGACAACGAGACCAAAATGCCAAGTGCAAACATCTACACATGCTCGAGTCCCCTCCTTATCTCCATCATCTCAATTTGGCAAGCACTGGTAAACAGCAGGTGCTAAAAGATACACATGCCTGTCACCTCAGCAACTTGGGAGGCTGACAAGGAAGAGTACCTCAAGTTCAAGGCCAGCTTGGGCTCCACAGTGAGATCCTGTCTAAACAAACAAACAAAAACAAAACAAAACAAAACAACAACAACAAAAAAAACTAGCAATCCAGCCAAATGAAAAAAAGCCACAAGAGGCTCAGCCATCTCCCAGGCTGGAAGGAGGTCACTTGGTCTCCAGCAGCAGAGGCTGATGGGGGCCACAGGAGACCCAGGCTGTGGCTACCTCCGTCCAGCACCCACAGCCCTTATTCTGTAAGGCCACTTAAAAGTTTGTGTGGCATCTTTGCAGGCCAGGGAAGGGCAGGGAGGGAGGGATCCCAGATCTTGTTTTCTTCCTTTTGGTGTTAGATAAAAGGAGAAAAATTCCCTTGAAGGTCAACTAAAAATAAAACAAGACAGCGCTTATAGGGTCAGGTCTGATACGTGTCTTTCCAGTTCCTGCTCTTCCTCAGGAATGTTATCAGTGGAGTGGGAAGGGATGTGGAGCTGATACAGTGAAGGCTGGACACCGGGGTGTGGGAAAAGCCCAGTGCGTGGCTCCCAGCTGTGGAGTTTCTTCTATTCCCCAAACATCAGTTGGCCTTGACTGTGCTGGATTCTCACAGGCCGGGTCTTGGTACAACTTACACCTGACTCCATCTCTGCTGAGCCACGTGCTCTGTCTGGGGAAACCCCTGTGCTGGAGTTTCCTCAGGCAGGACTTGCAGCAGTCCTGCCTCAGCCTCCTGAGTGCTGAGCTGACAGATGTGTGCTACCACACCTGGCCATTTTTTAGCACTTTGAGCCCCTTGGCTTACCATGTGCAAAGCTGTGGGTTCAGCCCTCAACACTGTCAAAAGAGAAAGCAAAGGAGGAAAGGACAATTTGCATTGATATTTTTAAAGTTTAATTACAGTAACATAAGACAGGAATCCATTCGATTTCCATTGAAAAATCCATTGTGGTTATAACTAGCTTCTCTGGACCATCACTCACATTCCCTTTTGTTTACTTGGAGGTGACACTGCCGTCCCCTTCAGAGGGGCAGGAAGGAGTCTGAGAAGTCCAAGAGGCTGGGCCTGGAGGTGTGCGGTTGCTGCTCTTGCTCAGGTCCGACAGTCCAGCAAACTTCCGGCCACAGATGGGCCTTGTGTGACACCAGCCTCTCCAGCCTCAAGCCAGGGGTCAGGACAGAGGCTATAGGACCCAGCTTTGTCACAGAAAGCAAGATGGATCCCTAGGGTCACCTGCCACCACTGGCTGCTGGGTCTGGATAGGCCCCACAGGTGCCACTCTGCACTGAGATCCACATTGTGCCTTTGACAGGACCCAAGGCAGCTAAGACAGGGGACTGTGCTTGATGCCAGGTTCTGGAGTGACCTTCCTCTTCCTCAGGGCCCAGCCCCCACTGCACCGTGTTTCTCTTCTCCAAGAAACTTTCGTAAATCTCAGCTCTGTGGACCCTGACCTTGTGTGCACTCCTGATCCTTGTGCGCAGCTCCACACTGGGGCACTTATGGTACCGCCCAGGATGCAGGCATGGTGTTCTTCTATCCCGAGCTGGCATTCCTGGCACGCAGATGCCGAATTGGGCCACGCTCCCTTCCTCTTCTGCTTCCTCGGGTAACTTCCCTGTTTGCTGACTTCCAGAAGGGGTAAATCAGGCCACAGAGAGGTGGAGCCCTGCCTATCCGCCTGAACCTCAGCTGCACAGTAGGAGGAAGTATCGCGGGGGTAGTGTCCACCAACAAGAGGCTGCTGAGGACATTCAGTTATTTGTCACCAAGAAGTGCCAATGGACATGGGACTCTCTCTCATTTCAGCAAAGCTTGCCCGGAACATCGGCCACTTGCCTTAAAACACAGTCTTCCAGATAAATAAACCATGACCTGCATCTGATAACAACATATACACTAGACTCAAGTTGGCCCCATTTTGCCAGACACTGGTCACCAATGCGGTGAAGTCACCAGGCTCGGGCAGTCCTGGGGCCTTGCCTAGAGCCAAGCCTTACCATTCTAAACCAGTGTACTTAGGAAAAAGTTAGAACCTTTTTAAAAATATATAAATGGCATCTTATAGTGTAGTGTATGAAATGCAGGAGCAGTTTTGAGACTGTGTCCTGGAAACAATCATTTTGCTGAGGCCTTGGCTTAGCACGTCAGTTGTTCAAGGCCGGTGTTGTGTGGGCTTATTTGGTGATCATATGTCTGTGTGTGGTTTCGTGTTCTAAAGTTCAGTAATACTTTAGACACTTCCTTGTTACTGAGACAAAATTCCCAATATGCACAATTTAAAGGAAGAAAAATTTATTTGGGCTCATGTTTACAGGTCATGGTTGGCTGGTTCTAAGGCAGGGTGGCATGGTGGAGGGGCCTGGCGGAGGAGAGAAGCTCATGGTATGGTGGCCAGGAAGTAGAGAAAGGAGGAGTTGCAGAGGTAGAGAAAGAAAAATCCTTCCTGGCCACATGGCAGTGACCCATCTCTTCCTGTCAGCCTCACCTCCTATAACCACATTCAGCAATAGCACCTCCACAATCCATAGCATGCACTGTAGGGTATAAATCAGGGGCAACCACTTCTGAAAATCTCAGACCTCTTAGATGTGGGATGAGGGCCACATGTCCGTGTGGAGCTCCAGCTGAAGCTGAGTAGGCCAGTGGGCATGTGGGCTGAATGGAGATTGCTTCACTGTTTGCTTCTCTGTTTGAGGCAGGGCCTCACTATGTAGTCCAGGCTGGCCTCAAACTCACGGCAACGTTTCTGCCTCAGCCTTCCAAGTGCTGGGATTTCAGGCACGCACCACCATGCTGGCTTAGAATGTTGGTGACTTGTGTAGCTGCTGTGTCAGTGACCAGCACATGGTGGGGACTGACAAGAACCTCCAGA
The DNA here is from genome assembly GCA_004027025.1 of Myocastor coypus. Lineage (NCBI taxonomy): Eukaryota > Metazoa > Chordata > Mammalia > Rodentia > Myocastoridae > Myocastor > Myocastor coypus. The sequence goes on along the minus strand of PVJA010004460.1, from coordinate 14,645 downwards.
GGGCCAGCACCATGACCCACAGGAATGCCAGCCTAGTGCCCCCTCTGAGTGTGCGCAGGGCTGCTGGGAGGCCTCTTGCCACCACCACAGCTGTGCAGTAACCACAGGAGATAGTTACAGGAATGTCAGCCCTCATCCCCAGTGCCTGGGGAGCTGCTGCACACTGCACATGTGTTTTTTGTTTTTTGTTTTTTGTTTTTGTTTTTCCTTTCCCTGACACTGGGTATTAAACCCAGGCCCTTCACACTCAGCTACATTCAGCTGCCCTTTTTACTTTTTGAGAAGCAATTTTGCTAAATTGCCCAGGTGCAGATCACCACACTCAAGTATACCAAACGGCATTTGCTTGGTAGAAACAAACTCCAAAGGCCGTGGTTTGATTGTGTCTTGGCCAGTTCTTGTACTAGGTTGAATGAGGAAACTGTAGCGTTGGCAACAATGTTGAGCACGGTAGTGAGGAGGGCAGGGGTTCACAGTGAGCTTACGATGTGTATTAAAGCAAGATGCTATTTTTTTGCTCAGTGATCCACTTGCGAGTCTCTGTCTGGAGCCACCTGTAGCATCCTATGAACTTCCTCATTCATGAATTAAGTCAACTTTTGTTACACATTCACTGTCTCAGGCTGTTCTGTGCTGCTATAACACCAAACCCCAGGCTGGGTAATTTATAAGAAGCAGAAACTTCTTACAGTTCTGAAGTCCAAAGTCAAGGGCCACAAGGCCTTCTGATGTTATCATTGTGTGGCGGAGGGCAGAAAGCAAGAGGACATATGCATGTGAGAGAAGACTGGCTGCGCCCACTTCTTGTGAGGATCCCACCGATCTAGCAACTTGCCTACTTCTGAAACAATGGCCTCCATCCATTCATAACCTGGCCTCTGGGTTCAGGTATTAAGCAGGCCCGTGGGTTTCATTCCCAGGCCTTTCCTGCTCTTCCTGGGTCCCCAGCTGTTCTGCTTCACCTCCTGAACACAGGGGTTACATTCACTTCCCCTCTTCCTTTTCTACTGGCCAGCTGTCTTCCCTGGGCTTTCCACATACATGGGCGGAAGCGAGTGACTCAGGCTTGCTGGAAGGGAAACTGAATGCACGCGTCAATGCCTTATGGATGAGAATTATTAAGATTCTAGGTTTCTAATTCTAAAAATTGACCCATGGGGAAACTCAGACATGCACGGTGCCACTCAAAGCAGCATCATTTATGATCCTTAGTGATAAGGGAGGATTAAATGTCCCAGGATTGTGGGCTGGGTGCAGGAAGTGCAGTGCGGCCAGTAATGGGAAACTGTAGCCCTTAATGACGAGGCTGGAGCACTTTGTCTGTCTGTCTGTCTGTCTGTCTGTCTAGATACAGGATCTCACTATGTGGTTCAGATTTGTAGTGATCCTTCTGTCTCAGCGTTCCCAGTGCTGGGATTATAGGCACATGCCACCTTGTCGGGTTCTGGGGGCCAGCACGGTGCAGGTCAGCCCAGTATGTGATATCAGAGATCAAACTCAGGACCTCGCACTTGCCAGCAGGTGCTTATGCCGCCGAGCTATCACCCCAGTCCAATTCTGGTGAACTTTATTGAGATGTATAACATATAATGATATTTATTTATTTATTTATTTAGTTTCTATTTTTAAAAATTTGTTTATTATGTTTTTAAGGGTAAAAATAGAAAAAAGAACAGTGACAAGGGTAAATATAGTACAAAATTTCAAGACAAGAAAAATTTAACAATGGTTGCATTACATATTTTCATCATCAAATCAGTATAGATCAACAGACATAGGTATGTAAGACTGATCAGACAATTAAACACTGACACTTTCAATAAATATTAATTTTTTTAACTCTTCCAATTGGATTTTGAATTTAAGTCACTTTTCTAAAAAAAATCTATAGGGGTTGACACTGCAGAAAATGCAAGGTCCCGAGATATAGTGATTTATTATATACCAATATATAGACATTTCAGTGTTGTTCATTGAAAAAGTTGCAAAGTGCTATGTATTCTATGAGGCAACTGATAATAGCAGTGGAGTCATTTTGTGTGAATCCATGTAATATAAAATTACAGATAGAAGGGCTGGCCAGATATCTCAGTGGATAAAGCACCTGCTTAGGCAGAGCTCAGCAGCTGGGGTTTAATCCTTGGCCTGCCATGCCAGCCCTGCCCCCAGGGCACACTGAGACAGTGATTGAGACTGGGCATGGTGGCCGGCACCTGTAATCCCAGCGCTTGGGAGGCAGAAAATAGGAGAATCATTATAAGTCTTATCTACATAGTGAGACCCTATAGACCCTGTACTAAATACATCTTTAAAAAAAAAAAAAAAAATTGCTGATAGAGCCCAAATCTGTAAGCTTGTTTTTCAAGACATGAAATAATATCATTTCTGCTGGGCCAATGAAACATGGAATGGTTTTAAAAAATACAGTGAAGGTAGGGAGATAACTCAGTGGCTTAAGCACCTGCCTGGCAAGCACAAGGTTCTGAGTTTCCCTGGTACTCCTCCCTAAAAGACCATAGTGAAGACTCACCTGTTTTAAACATTTTATTACAGTAAGAGATACACTGGCATTAATCTCCTCAAAATATTTCTCTTCATTTTCAATGCACTTATCCCAGCACTCTTGCCACTTTCTGAAGCAGTTCTGGAACTCCTCTTTCGAGAGTGTCGGTTGCACTGCTTTGGCTGCCTCGATGGCCTGACTCTATCCAAATGTTTACCTTTCATGGACATTGTGGCTATGGGGAAACATCAGGAAGCCACACAGTACCATATACCATAAATAAGGTGGATAAGGACACACTGCCTTTTTTCTTTTCTTTTCTTTTCTTTTTTTTTTGGATTTTAGTACAGGGTCTGCAGGGCCTCACTACATAGATTGGACTCATAGTGATCCACCTGTGTTCAGCCTTCCAAGAGCTGAGATTATTGGCACATGCCACCACACCCAGTCTCAATCACTGTTTCAGCACATGGGGGCGGGGCGCACACGGCACAATGGGGATCGAATCCTGGCTGCTGTATCTGCCCAAGCAGGCACTTTAATCCTCTGAGCTATTTGGCTGGCCCTCACACTGCCTTTTTTTATGAGCCCGTCTTCCCGTTGGCTGACACACACTGCGGCAGCATCCCTTGTATTGTTGATCACATCTTACAAAGACACGCAGAAAGAGGATTCCCAGAACTGTTGCTAAAAGTTACAATAACGGTAGGGCAAATGTTTGAACAGAGGGGAAGGATTCCGAGTGGCACTGTGTTTTAAGCATTCATTATAAGTAGCACAATGTGATAAATGACAGTCTTTTTTACTTAAACATTTCTTTTTCTCTGCAATCATTCTTTTTTCTCAGCTTGGTGCCTTTGTAGTGAGCTACCCTTTTATTTATTTATTTTTACTTATTTTACTTTGAGACATGGTCTTGCTAAGTTGCTAAATCGTGCTGGCTAGGCTCAAACATGTGATCCTCCTGTAATACAGGGATATAGTACAGGGTCTCACTATGCAGCTTGGACTCATAGTGATCTTCCAGTTTTCAGCTTCCCCAGTGCTGGGATTACAAGTGTGTACCACCACACCAGCTCTGGGGTAGGGCCAGCATGGCATGTGGTGCCAGAGATGGAATACAGCTCCTTGTGCTTGTCTAGGCAGGTGCTTAGATCACTGCACTATCTCTGTGGCACCACAGTTTTTCATTTTGGTAAAAGTAGAAGTGAAAGAATAATTTAGTGATGGGAATTAACAGAAGAACTTGAAATTGATTGTGGAGGAATTAGATCAGCCATCTCTGGAGCTCCCGGGCTCAGAGACTCCACCCACAGAGGTAGGAGCTTGACTTCACCTCAGAGAAGGGCCAGCTAGAGATCACTTGGTCAGTTAGTCTTCGTAAACAAAGGGCATAAGGCATCTGCCGACTTCACAGGTAAGTTGCTGGGAATCCAGCAACTTACAATTCCCAGAAACTTACGATTTTTTTTCCTTTTGACAAATCTACTCAATTACACACTGGGATCAGTATGGAATCCCAGCCACTTTTGATCCTAAAACATTCATTATGTGTCAAGGTTCCCCCCCCACACTTAAAAAAATTTTAAGTACACTCATAGTTTACTTGCCTCTCTGTTATTCTCCAGGGCTCCCTGCAAACATTTCTGAATGTCAAATGCATTAACAGTTGCTCTATGCTGGAAAGAAACACCTCCCCCAGTGCTTCCAGCTCAGCGATAGCAGCCCAGGGTGTAGTAGCCTGCCGTGGCCTGGCGTGACCTGCAGGGTGAGGTAACTGTGGAGACATGGCTGGGAACACGCCACAAAACCAGCCAGGTTACATGGATTAAACAAAGTGGCTGTGGCATCCACAGAACTTCCTGGGAATTGCAGTGTAGTGCAGGTGAGGGTACAGGATTCCCTAACTGAACTGAGCTGGAGGCTCTCTGTGGATGATCAGCTCCAGGGCGTGTTCTGCACTGATTCTTTGTTTTCATCAGTACAAATTTGTCATATATTCACCTTGGGGAATTATTATACCATATACATATTCATCTGAGTCTTGTTAGAATTTCAATTTCTGGGGAGGGTATTTGAGACAAGGTCTCCTCAGATATTTCAGACTGGGCTGGAACTCACTATGTAGACCAAGTTGGCCTCAAAATCACTGTCATTCTCCTGCCTCAGTCTCCTGCATTCTGGGATTCCAGGTTTGTGCCACCACAGTCAATGAAGGAATTCTGAAAGAAATGCTAATTTGAAGCACAGCCCCTGGGGTCCAGGAGGGAAGGGAAGGAGGCGGGCAGAAAGGGAAGGAGCTGGAGAGAGGCAGGGATCTATAGCTGTAATAGCAAGGGAGAATTTTGAAACACAGCGTGGATATCCTTGTTTGGTAAGTCGAATATGCCACTATCCCCTGGGCGCTCAAACACTTGGTTCAGAGGAGGAAGAGAGGAGTGGTGACGAGAAGGGGTTGGGGTTATAAGTAAGATCAATGAACCAGGATGAGTCACCAAGAAAGGAAACTTAGTGAAGGCAAAGAGCTTGTTCCTCATCTGGAAGCCGGTGCCAACTGACACACACGCGGCCCTGACCACAGCCCTGAGAGATTACCGCTCTGCAGCCCGTGAGGAAGGACTCTGCCTGGGACCAAGCACCCGAGGTCACAGCCCAGGACCGCAGTACCCACTGGGCAGACAGAATTGGAGCTCAAGTCCCAGCCTTGGTACTTGAGAACAACCCAGATCGCCTGGGCCTCAGCCTGGCCTGGCTGTGCTTCCTCCCTGTCTCATCTTCCTGTTCCCCAGCCAAGCAGTCCCTGCCCACACAGAGGACACTTGTTCCACTGCCAGGCTGGGCTCCCGGACCCCTCTAGCATACAGTACTCTGCGCATGCGCCATAGAACCAACGCGCATTCTCCTGAGTACTCTGCACCCCCACGATGACTCGTGATACCTGGTACCCTGCAAAGCCGCCCAAAAGGTCGTGCTATATGGTTTCAGAAATGACGAGGAAAAGCTCTGGGCATCTCAGTACAGAGAGAGCTCCTGGCTGAGCATTTGCCATGCAGACTGGTTAACCCGTGAACATGAGCCTAGCACTGTGGAGGTTACACCGCGTACCACATCCCGCTTCTTCTTCTTCTTCTTCTCCCCCTACCCCCATACTGGAGGTTGAACCTAGCCCTTTTGAAAACTTATTCTTACTATTTTTTGAGACAAGGTCTTGCTAAGTCACTAAATTGTCCAGGATGGGCTTGAACATGCGCTCCTCCTGCTTCAGTCTCCTGGTCTTACTTTCTTTCTGCATTCATACGCTGGCACCTAGGCAACTCTGTGTCATGGCCACCGTGCTACAGCGTGCCCAGGAGGGCAGAGGCTCTGACACACCAAGGTCATTTCCTTTAGATAAACACCCAGTAGCGGGGCTGAAGGATCTCTGCCCTGAAAGCCATAAAACACTAATGGAAAAAATTTTAAAAGGCGCAAATGAAAAAATATTCCATGCTGGTAGATTTTAATGCTATTATTAAAGTGTTCGTATCTCCTACAGTAATCAATAGATTCAATGCAATCCCCATAAAATCCATGTTATTCACAGAAATAGAAAATAAAATCCCTAAAATTCACACAGAAGCACAAAAGCTACCAAATGACCCAAGTTACCTGGCGCAAAAAGAACAAAGCTGCCTGTATCACAGGATATACTGCAAAGTTAAGAGTCACCCAAAGCAGGCTGTTGGCCTAAAGTCAGACATGCAGGCCGACAGAGCAAAACGCAGAGCAGCTCCGCACACTTATGCCAATTAATTTTCTCCCAGAGTCCCAGAACACACCTCTGGAGTGTTGGGGAAAGACAGCTCCTAATAAATGCTACTAGGACAGCCATATATCCTGGAGCAGAGGAACAAAGCGAGGCCTCTCCCAAGCACCATTTTCAAAAATCAACTCAAAAGGATGAAAGGCTTGCCTACAAAGCCCCAGGTAAGAGACTAGCAGGAGAAAAACCAGGAGCAATGCTTTGTGACACGGATCTGGGCAAAGTTCTGGGCTTTTCTTCCCCGCTTTGGCCAGACCCCCAAAACTCTGCATGACAGAAATAAAAGTAGATACACAGAATCGCACCATACTGAAGAGTGTCTGCACAGGAAAGGAAACAGCCAGCAAAGTGAGTAGACAAGCTACAGAGCAACAGAAAACATCTGCAAACTTCCCCTCCGAAAAGAGGGTTATGTCCAGTGGAGACAAGGAGCCCAAGCAGTATGGCAGCCAGGAAAGGAAGCGCTTGATCCACAAATGAATAAAGGGAAGGGTGTGGTGGCACACCCTGTTGATCCCAGCTACGCAGGAGGCTGAGGCAGATGGACTGCAAACGTGAGCCCAGTCAGTACAGTTTAGGGAGAACTTATCTCAGGATTTAATAATAATAACAACAATAATAATAATAATAATAATAATAAAGGGCTGGGGGTGGTGGTGCAGTACAAAGCTGTTGGCAGAGGACCTGAATGCATGGTGTTTCTCAAAGAAGAAATGTAAAATGCTGATGTGTGCATGAAAATGTGTTTGACATCACTAATCAGTGGAGAAAATCAAAGCCATGGTGAGTCATTCCAAGTAGAGCAGCTGCCACCAAGAAGACAAGAAACAACAATTGTGAGCTGGACATGGGCGGTGTGGGACAGGGGCCTCTCATGCACCATGGCAGGGACAGAGCTGAGGACAGCCTGGAGAGAGCAGGATGCAGATTCCGCAAAAACTCTGCCCCTGTGGAAATCAGTGTGGAGATCTTTCTAATAGCTGAAACTAGAGGTCTCGTACCTGGCTAGTCCCCTCCTTAGTGGCTTCCTGAATGAATTAAAAACATCATATGACAGCTACATGTGCTCACCTATGTTTGTAGCTGCATGACCTATAATAGCCAAATCTTGGAAACAGCCCAAACGCCCATCTGTGGGTGAATGGGTAAGCTGCGGGGTTTCTTTTTAATACAGAGGAGTATTACTTTGCCATAAGGGCTTGAGACACATCTAACTAAATGGATGCACTAAATGGATGTGGTCATGATCATTTTGCTTTTTCAAATTTTAAAAAATTATTTATTTATTTGGTATGGGGTCTCACTACACAGCTCAGACTCATAGTGATCCTCCTGACTCAGCCTCCCCAGTGCTGGGATTACAGGTGTGCGCCACCACCAGTCCCTTGGTTTTGGTGGCCAGCACGGTGCACCCAGGGTCCTGGGGCTGGCATAGTACTCGTACCAGGGATCAATCCTGGATCCTTGCACTTGCCAGGCAGGTGCTTAGACCACTGAGCTATCTGCCCAGGCTTGGTCACACTCTTAAGTGAAATAAATCAGACACGTATCAGTAAATACCACATGATTTCTCTGATGTGAGAAACAGTGTAAACAAGGATCAAAATGTGTAACAGACTTTGGGGAAGGGAAAGAAAATGTTCAAATGGGGCAGGGAACAAGGGGAGAAACAAAGATGGAAACAAAGCTTCTCTAAATAAAGAATGGCTGAAGGGAGGGGAGGGGAATGGGGGAAAAGAAGAATCTAGATATACCGCGTGCAGATAGAAGTTCCCTGTGACAAATGTGATTGTTATGCATATCTCAAATGCACCTCAAAATCCTCTGCCCCCTGACCACACAATGGGAGGACATTGGTGTTGAAGCCACAGCCCCTGCCCTGCAGGCAAATGCTGGGTGCACCAGGTTATAAGAGTGAGTCAGACTCTACCCTAGCCCCTTCACAGACGACCCCAGCCCACAGGACAGGCACCTGGGGGCACAGACTTCTCTCAACTGGGATGTTTTAATATTCCCATCCAGGGCAAGACAAATAAGGAAACATTTTAAAGAAAGTATCCAACCTGAAACACCAACAGCAGCATTGCTCACACAGGTCAAAAGATGTAATACAATGGGTGAACCAAATATACAGTGCATACTTAAATTAAAAAAAAAAATCACAGTCAAAGAATTTCCATTAATCCCCACTTCCCCCAAATCCTCCCTCTTGCTTCAAATGCTCTTATCCCACAGTTCTTGTGTCTTTCTGCAGCACCCCTGGAAGTCCTCGTCTACGGGTGTCTTTTCAGGGTAGGATCAAAAACACAATTGACTGCTGTTGTCAAGTGACATCCAATGGAAAGGCAGCTCACACAGACATGACACTGTGTCCTCCCCTGCCTTATCCACTGGATCTGGCACCCTGTAACTTCCGGCTCCTCCCAAAATTAAAGTGACCATGAAAGGTAAATATTTTGAATCAATTCAGGCTATCAAGGCAGCTAGGACAGTACAACTAAAGATGCATAGGAGCGAGGACTCCAGACCTGTTCTAGAAAGTAGAAAGAATGAGGGGCTAAGTTTGTTAGAACAAAGGGGAGGATTTTGAGGGAGATGAGTGGTGATGTGTCTTTTACTATAACAATTTCTTTAGGCATTCGCTGTGTTTGGCTGCCATAGCTTGTGCAAGGGTCCATCAAGGATGAGTAAATACAATGCAATGCATCCATGCAACGGCCCATCATTCGGTCTTTAAAAGGAAGGAAGGCCCAGCACATGCTCTATACAGATCTTGATGATCTGCTGAGTAAAATAAGCTAGTCACAAGGGGACAAGGAGACATGACTGCACTTGCGGGCAGTACCTAGCTCGGTCAAGTTCACAGAAACAGAAAGTACAATGGTGGCTGCCAGGAACTCAAGGAGGGGAAGTGGGGAATTGTCGTTCAGTGGGTGCAGTTTCCATTTCGGCAGAGGGATGGTGGTGGCAGGAATCGGAATCCACCTAGGAATCTGAATGCCCTTCATAGGAGAGACTGCATTTTAACAATAATTAATATGGTAGGTTTTATGCTATGTATGCATTTTATTATTATAATTCTTTTTTTTTTTTTTTTTTTTGTGGAACCAGGGATCAAACTGAGGACCTTGCACTTGCTAGGCAGACACTTGTACCCCTGAGCTATCTCTCCACCCCCTTATGCTATATATGTCTTACCCTGATTAAAAAGCAACAATAACAACAAAATCAGACACCATTCAGCAGGAACGACCTGTTACTGTCATGTTGCTTCGTCCTGGGTACTAACTGGAGGAGGGGTCTGTTTGTTTGCACAGCTATCGTAGTGATCTGCTTTTGCAGAAAGAACCAATAATTTAGGTCCTGCTTCTGGGTTCTCCACAAGCGTGAAGAAAGCTGCAGCACAGCCAGAGAGTGCCATACCCAAGGAGCAAGGAAACCCCTACAGCTCTTTCACCAGGGGCCTGGGCATGGGGTGAGGGTCACCTTGTGGGGTGCACTCTGGTGGTGTTGGCCATGAATGTCAGCCCCCTCGGCTTGGCCTCTGGCACACTTATTGGTCCTCTACTCCAGGTGACATCAAACACTCAGGATGGAGAGGAGCATGCTGTTCCTACAGAAGATTGGTAGGGATTAGCATCCCATCTACAAGGCTGTGAATCTTTGCCCCATGGATGGCCCCTGGAGCCCAGGGACAGGCTATGCTGCCTGAGAGGGACAATCTGATTACACAGAGCAGGACCCAGCAGGGCACCACAGTCAGGTCCAGGGTGCGAGGCTGGCAGAACCAATGGTTCTTTCTGGTGCCTCTGATCACCAGAACAGCATACTCTTGCCCGGTTCCATGGGTCACATGAGACCTTTGTCTGTGGCCAGACGATTTTTGCATGGGTCAAGCTGACACATACTTGGAGAAGATTTCCTGGGCACATGTCCGAAACTCACTGGCATACTCTGATTGGAGCACTCTGCTTTGGAAAGTTAAGTCGGCTCTGTCCCTTGTCCTTAAAGTCCGTGACACTGTGCACTTGGAGCACAGCTGGCGGAAGTGTGGCCAGCTGCCTGGTCACACCCACTGCTCTTGACACTTTCTGCAGTGGCTCTGGAAGACCACGAGAGTGTCTTCATGAGGCATGCAATGAACGCTGCTGGGGATGCCATTCAGTAGCAGGCAGCCTCGTAAAGACATGACAGTGTGTTCCTATCCATAAAGTGGATAGGCCCTGTCATAGCTCAGGTTTTTGAAAGGGAACAGTGCAATTCAAGGTACATATTTTATAAGATTATTTATAATGAATTACCCAAAGAGTCATACACAAAGAGTGAAGGAAGTCTGTCCATATACTAAAGATCAAAGACTAGCTGAGGGCCTGGATCCCTCATGTGTCATGCATGAGTCCAGCTGAACACCTAGAGCTCCTAACAAAGCTCCCACAAGCGTGACTGAAGGCCTAGAGCCCATGACAACATCTCATGCAGGTCTGCTTCATGGCTCTGTACTGGAAAGGCCCAAAGATCAGTGGTGGAAGCTATGAAACCTGTGCCAACGAGAGGAAGGGTCTGTGCTAGCAGGCTGAGCGATCTGCAGTGGAGCTAGGAAGCAACACTCAGGGGGAGAACCGGAGCTCCCCTGAGCAGTACCACAGCCGTCCTCGCAAGGGTGAAGTCGAAAGTTCCTCAGACGATGAGGATACCTTCAGCTACTGGCATTGAGTCCCCTGTGCGCTGGAGTGACAACTTTCGCCAGCACTTTTGTTACTCCCGTGGTGATTCCCCTCCCTCTGCAGCAGGCTGGAGGGTCCTCCTGACTCCCCAGGCCGAGGCCAGTTGTGATGTGGGAAGATGGGCCAGCCTGTGACACTTTAGAAAGCCAGCTCACAGATATGACAGCTGGAAGAAGGTAAAGCAACATACCCTGTAGGACCGGGGTGTAGCTCAGGGCTAGAGCATCTGGCTAGCATGCTTGAGGGCCTGGCTTCTTTGTTAAAAACAGGTTCAAGTAGTAGTCTCAGTCTCAGTCTCTCTCTCTCTCTCTCTCTCTCTCTCTCTCTGGAACCAGGGATTGAACCCAGAACCTTGCACTTGCCAGGCAGGCACTCGTGCCCTTGAGCTATCTCCCCAGTCCCATATTCTTCCTCTCCCCTCCCCTCCCCTCCCTTTCCCTCTCTCTTTCTCCACTTCATCCCTTTTATTTTGTTTTGACATAAAGTCTCACTATGTAGCCCAGGTGGTCTCAGATTTATCATCCTCCCGCCTGAGGCTCCCAAGGCCTGGCATTTTAGGCATGCACTATTGCACCTGGCTCCCCATCCTTTAACAAGATGCCCCTCGCTCATCACTTTTTAAAAATATTTGGTTGTTGCAGGGTCTCACTATGCAGCTGGGACTCATGGTGATTCTCCTGCTTTCAGCCTCCCCAGTGCTGGGATTACAGGCATTGCCATAATACCTGGACTCTGTGGATGGCTCAGTGCCTAGGGTGGGGCTGGCACTGCATGTGGTGTCACAGATCAAACCACAGTCCCTGCACTTACTTATGCTTGCCTAAGCAGGTGCTTTAGTCTGCTGAGCTATAGCGCCGGCCCCTAGCTATCTCACCGGCCCCCCATCATCTTGTTTAACCCCTTCCCATCTTGGCGCCACAAAACAGAGGTTTTAATCAATGCTACTTCACAGAGGGAAAATCCATCCTCCAAGAGTTTGTCCAGTGACACATGCTGGTTTCTTGGGTCACGGCTCCACTGCCTTTCCTCATTTCTGGGGAGATCTCAGGGGTGTCCCTCAGCAGCTTCAACACTAGGGCTGGGCACTGGGCACTGTTCTAGTGAAATGTTGGTGTATGGATGCCCAACAGGCCCTGAAGCTGCAGCCCAAACATGAATCGGTTCCATCCAGCTAGAGCCCCCACCGAGCTTACATGGACCCTGCTCAGGTGATAGACTGGAAACTTCCTCAGAAGGAAGCATGGAGCATCAGGCTGCTCACCTGCAGCCACCTTCATCCTCGCAGGCCGCCCGTGCCCAGCCACCCTGCCATGTGAGGCACATGACACAGGTCACCTTGGACCACTGGGCTATGCGAGTCCAGTCGGCCTCCCACGGGCTCGCCCTGTCCTTTGGGAGCAGGACAGCTTTACCACTGAGATGTAAGGATACTTCATTCAAAAATCAAGAAAGTAAAATTTCTGATTTCAGATTCAGATCCAGATTAAAATTTCAGACACACTAAAAATTCAGACTTTTCTGGGCTCAGGGCAGTCCTGTAATCCCAGCACTCTGGGAAGCAGAGGCAGGAGGAGCCCAAGTTGGAGCCCAACTTGGGTAACTTTGCAAGACTCTGTCTCCAACAACAGCAATAACAGTCACAAGGCTGGGGTGTACCTCAGTGGGATGGCCCCTTTGCTTCAATCTCTACTACCATAAAGAAAAAAATTCAAATTTCCAGCTTTTTACAAGTTATGACACGGGGCCGGAGCAGTTTACTTTCTAAGTTTTTGCAGCGAATACTGTTCATCTTACGAGTGTGCGGGGGCAGGGGGATGACATGGCTGTAGCACCACACCACCCCCTTCTTGGCCCCCACAGGCCTGTTCCCTGGTGCCCTTCTGCACACTCCCCTCACCACAGGCTTGAGCCAGCAGCCATAGCTGTCACCACAGAAGCCAGGAGCTAAGACCTTTGCTGCTTCAGGCTGGCTTCTGGGAGTTTCTGGCTCCTGGCATCTGCTCTACAGCCAGCTATGAACACCTGTGGTTACAGGCCTGGTGACAATCTAGCAGGCCTGTGTTGAAACCCTAACCCTGCCCTAGGGAGTGCCTAGGACAGGGCAGGCTGAACACAAGGCTTTTCTCCTGTTTTCCTTCCTTTCCTCCTGTAGGGCCCAAAGCAAAGACAGCAAAGGAATTTGGGAGGCCTTCTCCTTAACTGACAGTGCAGATCAGGACCACTGAGCCATAGCCCTGCTGGCATCTGGGGCTGGGTGATCAGGTGGGCTGCACCTCCTCCTGGTGTCCACTAGGGGGCAGTAGCATCTGTATCCAAGGATGTCTCCAGTGCCCTGGGGACTACAGAGCCAGCTGTCCTGCAGCAGAAGCCCAATTGTCCTGCACCGTTGGGATTCTGCAACTGGCCCACAATCTGGAAGGGGAATGAGAGAGAGAGCTGTGCCCTGTGCAGAAATAATGACCAAGAATGCAAGCACTGACCCTTCTGGTACACCAGCAGCTACCCAGAAACCAAGACACTCACAACAGAAACAGCTGGCTGGCCCCATTGCTGATGTGCAAATGTGTTCTCTATTGCTTCACCAAGGCCACCTCTGGGTTCTCAATCACAGCAGTGGCCCTGCTTCCTAACACCACACACAGCTCCCTCCAGAGTTAGTGGATGAGACACAGGACGTGCAGTTATCTTTGGATTTTCAAGCAAGAAATAACTTCTATGTGTATGTATCTCCCACACACTGCCTAGGACAGTGGTTCTCAACCTTTCTAATGCCGTGACCCCACAAATACAGTGCCTCATGTTGCGGTGACCTTAAACCAAAAAAATAATTTTGGTGGCTACTTCAAATTACTAATTCCAATAAGTAACATTTCACCATGGCATAGCATGGGTTTAAATATGTATTTTCCAATGGCTTTAGGTGACCCCTGTGTTTTGGTTGTTTGACCCCCGCCAAGGTCGCAACCCACAGGTTGAGGACCACTGGCCTAGGATGTGACTGTACCGCACTGGAATTCTAGTGCCACTGGTAGGCTGAGTGCTTTACTTGCTAGATCTATAGCACTGCTTTCCCTAGTATGAACCAGTGTATCCAAAGCCCTGTGACTGTATCCCCAGCTCTCTGCACCTGAGAAGCCCAGGGTTCTTCTGGCCGGCACCCCTACCCCGAGTAAGCCAGAAATTCCACCTCTTGGGAAGGAGACTAGGGGTAAATGGTCCTCACCTTGTCACTTAAGACATTGTGACAAAGGAATGTCTGAGAGCTCCTTGCGGAAAGGGCAGCTGCAGTGGCTGGCCAAGAATAGGGCTGGGGGACAGAGCAGCAGGAAAGGCAATGGAAGTGATGGTGAGGTGCTGCACCTCTGAGCCTCAGTTTCCCGATCTACAAAATGGGGTCAGGTGTGGTACAGGAATTAAATAAGTAAGCGCATTTAAAGAGCTTCCAACATCACAGAGACAGCACTTGTTAGGGACATTGTGAACTGTGAAGAGCAGTATGGAGATTCTTCAAAAATCTAAACTGAGAAAATCTATTTGACCCAACTACTTCCCTTCTAGATACCCTCTTGAAACAAACATCACACAACACCGATCCATGCATGCTTGTGTTTATAGC
>PVJA010004459.1:0-85958 GCA_004027025.1 Myocastor coypus | reverse complement strand
TGTATCTTCCAGGGTCAAATCCCCTCAGGATTAAATTTGAGACCATAGACAGTACTTTGTAGAACTGTTGTTAGTGTCAGCCTTCGGGACGAGTCACGGCCATTGGAATGTCATTTTTGTCCCTAAAATTGATTAATAAAGAAATTACTTAGTAACCTGGAGAATTTACATTCTAAGATGTTCATAATTACTTATTAAAAGCATCCTGAATACTAGGTTTAATGTTCTGGATGTGTACATTTCAGGAGATTCTCACATTTCAGTCAACTAATTTCTACTACCCTCCCTCTCTTATGTCTGAGGAAGCTAAAATTTACAAGGCCTATGGAATTTACTCAAAACCTACTGCTAACCAATAACAGAGTTTGGATCTGAACCCAGGAAACCTGATTTCAGAAAATAGTCTTCTACATCTATCAGCATTTATATTTGAAAGGAAAAAAGAACTTGAACAAATTGCATCAAAGAATAACTAGTGTTATGTCCAGGTGGTGAGACTATAATATACTCACTACAGTTTTTGTATATTGGAGAATAAACGTTTGTTAATAAATGGGAAAAAAATAATTATTTGACAGGCTTAAAAATTCTGTAGTCATTCTTATAATCTTTTAGTTCTGATGTGATAGGCAGTGAAGTCAGCCAGGGTTGAACGCCATTTTTCATCAACTCCAAAAAATATGAATTCTCCGAGTATGACTCCTCTGCCTACACTGTAAGATAAGACCGTCCGCAATCTCAGCCCGTGAAATCAAAGAACCCATGCATAGTGCCTCCTGAACCATCCTCTAAGATACTCGATTGTGTTACACTGGCATCACAAGCTATATTTGCTCGAAACAGATCAAATTCATGAAATTTCATGAAGAAAGCTAGGGCTGGCCAAATAGCTCAGCAGACTAAAACGCCTACAAGCAGTAGCAGGGGCCAGGGTTCCATCTCCACACCTCCTGTGCCGGCCCCACCCCGCCTGTGTTGTGTACAAAGATGGCAGTTGAGATGGGTATGGTAGCACCCTTGTAATCCCAGCTCTTGGGAGACTGTAAACAGATGGATCACTACAAGTCTGATCTAGTTGTAAGACCCTGAACACCCTGTAGACCCTTCCCTAAGACACACAAAGAAAGAAGAAAGCTGAAGAAAATCTTCAAATGTCTAGAGACTCAATGACTTGGATTCAGCAATCTAGCATGCATCTAGTAAAACCATTGACACCTATAAGTAGTGACATAAAAAGATCTTCAAACTCTTTTCAAGTAAAAAAATCAAGAATAAAAATAATACAAAAAGAAAATATTTATCTTCATAAATATACACTGCACATACTCAGTTTTTTTCCAAAACTCTAAATGTCTGCCTAAATATGGGCAAGAAATGATCTAAAGCAGTGGTTCTCAACCTGTGGGTCACGACCCTGGTGGAGGTCAAACGACCAAAACACAGGGGTCGCCTAAAGCCATCAGAAAACACAAATTTTATTTTATTATTTTATTCCGAATCATAACTGTAGCAAAATTACAGTTTTGAAGTAGCCACCAAAATTATTTTTCGGTTTGGGGTCACTGCAACATGAGGAAATGTATTGTGGGGTCACGGCATTAGAAAGATTGAGAACCACTGATCTACAGATACTTTTTCCAAAACCTTACAGCTAAAAGTCACCAAATCCTCCCCAGACAGGGCCAGAAACCCATGAAGGCAAGGGTGTGGAGAAGATGTCAGTTTTTACTTTAAATAAAAGTGTTTTAATTCAAGTCTTTAAGATAATGTAGTCAATATACTCATGCCATACATGAGTATAAAATTATACTTAAAATTCTTAAAATTGTAAGAACTGCATACACAGCCTCAGTCACCACCATGTTTATGATCGTATGAGATACTACTGATCTATATTTTTTATGCCTTTATATCTCAATAAGTACTCTGACATGTTACAGCATAGCTGTGTCTGGTACCATTTTAAAAAAAAAGAAAGAAAGAAAATGAATCTTCCACTATAACTTCAATGGAAATAAAGTGAATATATTTTTAAAGATTGAAAAATAGTATTGATTAATATCTTCAAATGTAAAATGAATGAAGACTAAAAAAATAAGAATAGGAGCAAAAAGAGGTAGACACAAGTCATAATGGAAATTTTTAAATTTTCTTTCCAACCGGAAAATTCTGGTACTCTGACCAGGAAGTTAGAAATACACTGTAGCCCAAGCAGACTCCTCTGCCCCAGCATGAAATTGTTCTACCAGACTTTCTCTCATATAATAAAATTTCTTCGTAAGTGTAAATTGAAGGGAAAAAGCTATTTCAGAAAAAGCCATATTCTGTAGATTCATGAGGCCTTATAACCAGCATCAAGACTTCATGAGTGGGCGGAGGGTCGTCTCTGTCTCTCTGAAGAGCAGGCACTGAAGGATTCTTCCTAAGCTGGGCATATCTGTTCTCTGTGCTTATTTCCCAGCTCGCATAAATAATTACAATTTGTCTATTGAATTTTAAAGAAAGAAGAAACTATGACGATCCCTTAAGAGATCAGAAGTCTCAGGCCCAAAAGGAAATCAGCCTCATTATAAGGCTGATGCCTGTGGAAGCTCTGATTACCACAGAGATACTCAGTTCAGAAGATTGTGAGCCAACAGGTGCCGCATCACAGGAAATAAGCATTTGTGAAGATGGTCTGCCCTATGTAGAGATAACAAAGGACTGCAGCATGACAGCAGATTAACACTGTTGGTGCCAAAATTAAAACAGTTAGCGAAAAGCAGCTATCAGTAAGAATCATCATACATTCTACTGGACATATATTTTAAAGAAATCAAACATGCTTCAAGAAGTCTTGGTCAATACTGATACCTAACCAGGGAAATTTCTTGCCTTCTAGTAAGATCTTGTAATAATATGAAGAGTTAGTCTATTAAGAATATTCCAATATTGCTGATTACTTTGATTGGCTAGATGATTTTATTTTCCATGTATGTATCATAACTGTGTATGTACTCCAGGCTTCAGAAAAATGTGTATGCTGATCAATTTCAGGTTCAGTAAATGGTTTCCATTATAGTTTCAATCCATAATTTAATACAAATCTTACTTATGATATTCAAAATGAAAATGTGTATCTTTATGAAGCTTTAATGATTTCTATAAGAATTTTGAGCTTTGAATGATTTTGAAATAAAGAGAATCCAAAAGTCACACAACAAACACTGTCTGCTTCAGTATTTGTGCTCAAAACTCAGTTGAATTTATTTTAAATATTTCCAAATTTAATTGCCATCTTGAGTTCCACATGGAAAATAAATGAACTATGTAGAGAGGGAATAAAGTTGCCACCAAAGGCTTTTTACAGAACATGAAATTAACAGCTGTCTGCCTACCATTCTGGATAGTATTTGGTGGGGCTGCAACATCTGTCACTAAGCAACTCACACAGGACACGTTTGTAGATTGCTGGACATTAGCCATACTCTTCTGTCCACTTGGAACCCAGCAAGTGAGGCAGGTCCAAACCTCACTCTCCCAGAGGTACACTGCACCAGAGGAGATGGATGGAAATAGGATGGCGAGTAGATTTTGTGGAGGTGAGCCAGCAGTACTACCAAGCAGAAAACGCACTGCACCTCTTGTCAAGCACCGCAGTGACCCCAGAGAGTACAGCAGTTCTGAGTTTCAGGGTGTTTGTGCTTGCTCACCCAATAATGTGAGAGCTCAGTCTGTGATGTTTACGTCTTTCAGTGACCTGAGTTTCATTTTGTGACGTTTCCCTCTGCATACACATGTCTGTTTTGTTATACTGAGCGTCTTTTGGTATCCATCTTCCCAAAATCTTGGCAGGAGAACAAAGCAAAGCTTGTAAAACTCTTTTGCCTTTCTGAGTGCTATGGTTTATGTCTAGTTGCCCCCACAAAGCCTCATGCAATCATGGGGCATGGCTTCTATAGACAAAGACTTGATTCATGATCCCTGGGATTGTTTTAGTACTAATGAGATTACCAGTCTGAGTAAGGCTGAGACTATGGGTGTGATCTAGTGAGGATGTCCTAAGGTGGAGAGCCTGAATGTAATATAAAGAGTGACAGAGAGACAGACTCAAGCTGTTGCTGTTGCTCTGCTGCCCTGATCGATTTGCTGCCTCTGCCACCATTTTGTTGCTGTTCCACCGCCATGAACTGGATGCTCTCTGCTGTGTTCCACTCAGCCTTGGGTCAGCTGAATATGGACTGAAACCTCCACAAAATGTGAGCTAAATAAACCTTTCCTTCCTTCATTTTGAGTGTCGGGTATTTGTCCCAGCAACGAGTAAAAAGTAGCTACTGCACTGAGCCACCACCGTCCCCTCATCTCCAAAATTACACTGATGTACCCCGCTGCACTCAAGGGGGTTTCCATGAATGCTCAGCAACTGAAAGACGCAACTGTCCTGGGATGTCCTGCTCAGCTTGTCAATATGCTGCTGGCTGAAAAAGCCAGATCAGACAGCGGCTCAACTCCATCAATTACGCACAATGTCTCACCCACTAACTGGGCCACCCATTATGGCACAGGGATGCATGAAGACATCTGTAATTATTTAGTTCTGATAAACCAACAAAACTCTCGTTACTACAGAGGGTAGAGGCAGCTGCATAAATGTGCCCAGGGCAGGGAATCCTAGACAGACAACCCTCGGAGCAAAAGAAAAGCCAAATGATTTCTGTTTAAAAGCAAACCATCAACAAGTTTGAAGTGCCAACAGGTGCAATCCATTATTAACTAACACCCAGTTTCACCAAGGAAGAGTGAGAGACCGTGGGTGGCCGCATCCAGTCATTCCTTGTGGTATGTGGAAAACACCTTTCTTCTGACTCCTGGAGGGGAAGAGTACTTCTGCCTCAATACGGCACGGTGCCTTTGCTTCCAGGAGCTCCCAGAAGAATGCCAACATCCAAGCAGAGAATCACAGTGTCCTATCAGGACTGTGCCAAGAAACGAACAGGGACCTGCGAGACCTCAGAGATGGAATCCCTCAATTAATTTAGAAAGAGGCTAAAGAGAGAAGGGAGGTGACATTCAAAACTCTTCCTAAAAGTAACTTCTACCTGGGTCAGGGAGGGAAGAAATATATCAAAACTGAAAAAAAAAAAAATTTTTTTTTTTAAACACAAAAGTCAGAGGAGACAGACAGACAGACAGACAGACAGACAGACAAGACAAGACCAAGAACTAGAAACAGTCACTGCTAAGCAGAAGTGAATGCGACATAAAGAGAATGATGAAAAGGACGCCTGTGCAGAAGCAGGGGCCAGAGCCAGGCAGCCGAGACTCCACACTAGAGGAAACGCCAGAGCTGCCAGAGCACTGAGGAGAAAGGAGACTCTCCTCAGATTTACAGAGGGTGGAGAGCAGGAAGACTGTGCTAGGCCTTACGCCAAGCGCCAGCTGGGATGATTGAGCAGAGCCCAGACAGGCTCTGGCCCTGGAGTAAGATCAAGGTCAGCAAGGCTTCCGCCTTTCCACCTAGTGAGGAGGGAGCAGTGCGCCACCTGGCGGCGAGGGTCTGCCGGAAGCCGACACTGAGCCTTAGGGCATCAGTTTCAAAGCCATACAAATTACATCATCATCAAAACTTAATAATGTAATTAAAATGCAATGACTTAGATATAAATGTTCAGGATAAAGACCATGAGACTCAACGTAAGGATATGCCCTGCTCACCCCTGGCAATGGCTCTATGAAGACCCTCTCCACATAACCAAAACATTTCCATAACATTCTGTGGAACACAGAGAGCATGATATAACAAGCTAGTTGAGGCTTTAATTAGAAAAGTAACATTAGTATCAATACATTATTTGAAAAAATAGAAGGTATAACATATGTTCGTTTACTTCATTCCTGTGACAGCCATTAGATATAGATCATTTTAATTTAGAGAGAAGTCAATGTTATCAAAGCTAAAGAAATGACCCTCCATGGCACTGAAAGTAAGTAGGGTGATGAGAAATTTTTAAGGAAGTAAAAGACAAACCATTGCTGGCAAATGCCCAACTTACATGTAATCTTATGCTGTCTACCTTCGCTACTCTAATCTCCTGAGGTAAATTGCGTTTTTTCCTTTGCTAACCTGTCCTCCCAGGCAGTCACGCCATTTGCATTCCCACATCAGCCCTGTGTGGACTTTTTCATCGTGCATCATAACAAAGATTTGCTTGCTCTCGAAAGAAGTGTTTCAGAAATCTTCAAAGATCTCAAATTTTCACATTTGATTTTTATTTTAGGAGAGGAAAAATAATCAAGGATGTTCACTGTATGTGTAAATATGCCAAGATGAAATCCACTCTTGTGTCTAACTAAGATGCACTGATGCATTTCTTCAATTGTTACAGGACAAATTTCGACAGTTCCTTACAAAACTAAAGATACTCTTAGCTCACAGTCAGTGATCTCTATTCCCACAGGAGTTGAGAACTCATGTCCACAAAAAAATGCACACACAGCTATTTGTAGCAACTTTACTCATAATTGTCAAAATGTGGAAATAGCCACGGTGTCGGTCAGCATGGGCATGGTACCTCCCGACCAAGAAATATCATTCACCATGAAAGAGCAGTGATCAGGGCTGGGAAGATAGCTCTGTGGCACAAGTGCCTGCCTGGCAAGTGCAAGGTTGTGAGTTCAAACCCCGGTCCCACAACGGGAAAAGCTACACTTGTGTAATCCCAGCTGCACGACAGTCTGTATAATATAAAGTCAAAACATCAGCGCTTTGAGAAATGAAGGTTGAGGGAAAGGTGACTAAGGAAGGCACAGAGGACCTCTAAGGTGATAAAAGCACTGAGTGGTTCCCTATTGGAGACAGATGTCTCTGTCCAAATCCACCAGATGCACACACCAAAAGGGACGAGTTCAGACGTAAGCTATGGGCTTTGATTGATACGTGTCAGTATTTGAGAAGTTGACGGCAGAGAGCAGGAAGAACAGAGGAACCCTCAGCTTTGCTGCAAATCTAAAACTGCTCCAAAACAACAAATACATTCTCGAAACCATTTTATGCAACATATATACATCCATCCTAAATTATGCTACATTAGAGAAAGCCACAACGTTAGGGCTTGTTGCCAGGTTAAATTGCTCTGTGGCGAACAGCCAAGTATAGGGTCTCCTCTCATTTCTGCTCAGAAAGTACTCTGGAAAGGCAAAGGGCTGGGTTAAAAAAGTTATACTGAAATACTCACCAGTGTGAATGGCACTTTTATCCATATTGTGCAGCTGACCTTGATAAATGAAAATTTGGTACTGAGTTGAATATTTGTTTATCAAAAAACATAAATTAGGCTATTTAAATGTGTCTTACTAAATTAATTTTACTAAGAAATGATTTTTACCAGTTTCATCAGTTGAAATTTCATGAAGGCCTTCATTTGATAAGAAGAAATCCTGCTTCATCCAAATAGCAACAACTCTAGAAAGCACTGTAACATGTAATAGTTCTCTTTTGAAATAATTTCAATATTTCTCTTTTAAAATGTTTTTCTTTGGTTAATCAACATAGATCTAGTTCTAAAATAAAATTTACTATGTATTCCCAAATACAGAAAAGCTGCTACAGGCAAACTATCCTGAAATCTAAGGAGAATTTCTAATGCCTCGAGATAACTTCATTAGCTTGTTTTTTTCTTTAAAAATTTGTGCTTTTAGAGTTACTAATCTCAACATCAACTATATAAAATCTGAAGCTTTTAATTCTCGTTGATTGGATTCTTGTGATTCATATTTCCCTATAGGCATACATTTAATAACTTTTCTATTTCCTGTAATACATAACATTTGGAAAGATTTAAGATTCCAATAGTTGCTGACAGTTTTCGCGGCAGATTACTGAAGAAAAATACTGCTGCCTAAAAGAGACTTTTCCTCCTTTGAAGTTCTTCACTGCAAGACATTTTTTATTACTATACTACTCACGTTACTTTGTGCTTCATCAACTTAAAACGTATTGGGCATTAAAGAACATAAACGAATAAACAAAACAGTCTACCTTTGGTGGGAGAGAACACTTCACTCGGCCGGCCAACGTGGGAGGAGACTTGCTCACCTTAGGAGGGTTTCATACAAGGACAGCTCCAGGAGTGAGTGACATGGGCTTGCTGATATATTATTTCAAAGCACCATGGTCTCAGGATTGTCCTCAGCACATTCAAAATCAGGTGATTTATGATCTTATGCAATAGCTCTGATAGCTCTGGTCAACCTCCAGCCTTCCCAGAGCCAGATATCACTTCCAAAAGCCCAGAAAGACAAAAGCAGCAGCTAGCCCTCAGCACAAGGATGTCTGTTTATGGTTTTTAAACCTGTTTACTTGGTGGAAATCTTTCTAATCTAGAGCCGTGGAGGAAGCCCAAAGTTAGCCAACCTTTTACAGTGTGGCCCTGACCTAAGCTAGTCATAGCTTTAAAATATGTGAGTCTGCTTCTTTGTCTTTCTCAAAATTCTATTGTGGCCTTTCTAGAGAATTTCAAGGCACTTCAAATGTCACCGGTCAACATATAGACCAGAAGTCTTTTCTAGAAGTTGCATTCAGTTTCCTCTTTCAGCTCTCTTCAGGCTGACCCAGTGAGGTGTCTGTCATTTCCTCTTGAAGCACAATGGAAAGAAGGCTGTTTCAGGAGCAGCTGTCATCTCGCCAGCTCGGTCCTCCTCACCCAGGCAGAAGAAGCGAAGCATTTAATTAGTCTGAATCAAGCCAGACTGCGTGAACAAAACACACAGAAAAGCTTGGAGAAGCCTAGGAATATCAGAAAGAAGAGAGCACAACACAAACGCAGCAGTCCTCTGGTGTAGGTCTGCGCAGCGCTGCTAACGCCAAGGGTCTTGAGGGTGTCTGAGAAGCTCGCTTCTGAGCCTTTGGTGTGGGGGAAAGAAGAGGCCTCCTCCCTCCCTGGATCCTAAGTAAAGAGAATGTGTTTGTGCAGAAGGTTCTCTGTGTGGTGAGTTCTCATAAGCAAGGGAAGAGGATTAACAGAGGAAGAAGAAAACAGAAGGGTTCTCGTGACCGTGCCTGATCATTGAGCGTGCTGAAGCTGGGAAGCCCTTCAGCGTGTGCACCATGAAAGCGAGGTGGCTTTTGTACCACCTAACTGCGATCAGTCATCAGATGTGGGCTGCCTTGGGCAAAAGCACACCCTGGCAAGACAGCGTCTTCTGTCCGCAGAGGGGAATTCCCAGAGAGGACCGGAGTCTCACACTGTCCAACCCTGCCCAGTGCTACTTCACTCATTAAGAGGATGTGGATGCCACAGCCATCCTGATTCCCACGCAGCCAGAGCAATTAGCATCGCTGGTAGAAATTGTCACAGTGGGTTCCAACCCACCGTGAGCTGGCACTGCACCTCACTTTCCACTGAACATGCCGTCCCGGTGCCAAGGACCCCTCTACACAAATTAACGTATTGAATCTTCTTAACACTAGGAAGGCTGTGTCTTCAGAGGTACAGAGACATCGGCTCAGAGATATTAAGTACCTTTACCAACTTTACACTACTAATTAGGTTAGTAATAGAGATAGAAACAAATTACTCTGAATTCAGCATTCTGAGCCCACTCTAACATTCAAGGTCATATTTTGTTACTGCTGGCACTGTGTCTGACTATCCCACAGGTGTAGAGGAGGGGAATAAACTGCATTTACACAGAGGAAGGGAAGGTGTAAACTGCAGAGAATTTACACTTCTGCAAAGTCCCTGACCTACTCCAAACCATGTGCCCAAGCGCACAGCTTCCAGGCCAGCAGGGGAAGAAAGGACGCGGTGCCAGCCAGGCCAGTAAGTCACTTCCACTGACATTCTTATGTCTGAACACACCAACCTTAAAATTACAGACTTAGCTGACAACAGTAGCCATGAGGTTGCCTCCAAAAGTGATTTATAAAGCTTCTTCCCTATATTCTCTTTATTCCTTGGCTTCCAAATCAATACCCAAAAGCATGTAACAAAATCAGATTCACTGAATCTCAGGAAGAATTTGAATAAGATTTTTCTCTGTGTCTCTCAGTCTCTGTCTCCTTCTCTGTCTCTTGCTGCCCCTCTCCTCCCTCCCCCTCCCAACTCATCAAAACGTACATTTAAAGTGTTCTCAAGCCAGCATAGACAATGATGTTCCTACAGCAATCACAATTTCATGCTCCATCATGGATCTCTCTGCATTACCAGGTTAGTGCCTGACGGTTGAGAACAGTTCGCTCCTGCGCATGTCGCTTCAGCATAGACCAAAAACAACTGTCTTCTCATTTCCTGTCCTCCTTTTCTCTATCAGACAATCATTATGAACAAGCAAAATTGACAGACTGGGTGATGTTTTTCCCTATCTTGGGAAATAAATACAGATTTAGAACAGCCAAAAGATAATCTTTTCTTTTTATCAAAATTTTCTATCTAAATTATTCCCATGTAATCCGTGAGGTTCCCATCTATTGCTTGAAAAGCAGTCAGCATTTAATATGTAATTGTCAAATGAAGAGCTGCCCACTCCCGCTCTATCAAGCACCCCGTGTCCTTGGCTGAGCCCCGCCCTCCCTCCTCGGCACTCTGGCAGTGTTTTGCACACTTTCTGTAGCATTTGCGCACGCTGACTTGTACCACATTTAGAGGAATTCCCTGTCTCCTGTCGGAGAAGCGAATCTCCTTCCATCCACATTCCACCCTTTGTCCTGCATGGAGAAAACAGTACTAGTATTTTCCCGGCTCTGCTGACCTACTGTTTTAGAACCAATCACAGTGGCGTTTGCAGTATTAGATAGAAATTAACCAATGTGTCAAAAAATTGGTGCTGGTAGACACTGGTGAGCATGGATTTTATTATGCTGTGTCCGTGTCAGTTATGCAGATCACTGCCACGTGTGGCTGTCCACTCTGTGCCATGCGCTGGCAGCACACGGGTCACGGTGCTGACATGAGCTTAGGTTGAATGGAAATAAGGAAACGGCCCTTCCAGACAGCTCCAGGCCCACTCCCGGTGCAGAACCTTGCTGCGGCGCCAAGGCTTGTGAGTCCTGTGCCGGAGAGCAGGGACTTGATTCACGGGGTACCTTTGGGAGGCTTCGGGGTTGCTCATTCCGTGCCTCACCAACTGATCACGCCCCCTTGTTCGTTCACCCTTTGGTTACATGGTGCAGGAAAATGTGATAGAGAATGAATCCCAGAGCCTGGCGACCTGAAACCACAGCGCCCTCCGGTGCCTAGTCCTGCCTGTTAGCAGGGTCCATAAAATCTTCATGGTTCATTTCCTCTACAACAAAATGAGGAGGATAACAGCAGTGCTTCTACCAAAGAGTTTATGTAAGGATTAAACAAATGAGTGTCCGGGAAGCACTGGAAATAGTCTACGATAAGGACTCATCAGCAGGAAATGTAAGTTACAGAGGTCACTGTGTGCGACACAAAACTCTATGAGGATTCGGAGACTTAGAATGCATCAGACGCCATCGGAAAGCTCTAAGCAGGACACCGATGGGGTCTGATTTCACTCTGAAGACTCCGACTATAAGGAACTGGTTAGAAGAACAGAGGACGTTTGGAGAAGGTTTAGGAGGCTTCGAGGCAGGCCTAGCAAGGGTCAGTGTTGTCTTCAGGTAGACAATGGCAGGCAGGGGGAGCAGGAGGACCTACTGTGCAGGGTGAAAAGACAAGCAATCACGATGGAGCTCATGTGGGACATGAAGGAACCGAGAAGTCCATGATTCAGGTTTCTAGCTCACGCCACAGACCGAGCCACGTCATTTCCTGATAGAATGCTGTGGGAAGAACACATTTTGGAAGGGAAATTAAACTTTTCTCGGGAAATCTTAAGTTGCTGGTATCTATGAGAAGCTCAAATAGAATTTTTAAAATAGTCTGATTTTGAAATGAGAAACCGTAACAAATATCTACAAAACACATAACTGCTTATCACTTTGTAGTTCCTAGAGCCAAAGACGACACGAATACCTGCCCCGCTTTGGAGGTCGACATCGGAAGACACACTCCTCAGTGCCTCCAAAATTCTTTGGTCACAGGGAGAGAGGGATGACATGAGAATTACGAGGAAGATCCACCTGGGCAGTGTCTTGTCACAGAAGCAAGAAGGCCACACCGGGGACAACACCTCAGTCCGACGTTTCGAAGTTTGCTGGGTAACCAAGCGAAACACAAGAGAGCTGGTCTGGGGACCTGGCTACGTGGAATCCATCATATGTGACTTGGACGTAAAGGCTTTGGCTAGAGCGTTGGGAACCAAAAGGCCGAACGGTGAAAATATCAGTGATGCTGAAGAAATAGAGACTTCTGGAGCTTATATGGAGGAGCGAATGTGGAAGGCAGTGTGAGAGAGACCTTGGTGTTTTTCACTTCGGGTATTTCTGTGTCCCACTCTTTATTGTCCCTCTTGACACATCCGGGCAAGTGAAGAAGAAAGGCTGCACGCTGCCATCCTGCCCAGCAGTGGGGGAGCCCCAGCCCCCAAGTCTGCTGACACGGGGAGCCTGTTCCACTCACCAAATCAACAAAAGCCAACATGGCCCATGTTGGGCTTCACCATTGTTTGACATTGTTTGACGAAGAGCTGAGCCTGAGTTGAACTTTCCTTTCATGTTATTTTTAATGTCATCAGTGCATAGGTATCAGTCATGCCCACATTTATATCACTTATTGGTAAGGGCTGCCAGTATCCAGGGCGAGACTCCACCACCCAGATGGAACAAGGACAGAAACAGGGCATGGCTCAAGGCTCAGTTGGGTCTTCTGTTTCCATGGCGATGGGGGAACACAAAACAGGCCTCGGTGCTGGTGGAAAATGCACAATTCCAGGTGAGACATTACAGGAGAAAGAGGCCACAACTGCAGGAGCCAGCTGCATGTGTGGCAGAGGGTAGGCAGGACTCAGAAAAGAAAGTCGGGCTGGCCACAGATAGAGCCCTGCCCTGCGCTACCACACAAGAGCACAAGGCCAGATCTCAATGCAAGCTTACCAGATGGAGAGCCAGCAATGCAAATGGACACAACGGCAAGGACAGCGAGCCAAGGAGGAACTGGATCTGTCAGAAGCTGCAGAGAAGACGCACAGAAGTGTGAAATACGCTACCTGCCTCTGCGCCAGCAGAATGCCGACCCCGGGGCTGCAGAGCGTGCTCTAGAAGCAGGAGGCTCCTCACAGACTCCCTCCAAATGGCTCCTGTCCTTCCCCATCATAAAAGCCCCAGACTGGCTCCAGGAGGAAGGCCACGGGTCTGGATGTTCACAACAGCTTCTCAGTAGCTCCCCGCAGTCTCACTGCGAATCCTCACTCAGCGCCTCTAGCATCTCACCAGGAGAGACCACAGCACAAGATCGTAGGGAATTCAGCGCCAGTCACAAACCACAGCTATTTCACTTTTATTTCTCGATTTTTAAAAATTATATTAAAACTTGTCTAGATACCTAAAGGTAAAGCGTGAGTCATTGACTCACACATTTTTTTCCTTGAGATCCATGAGCTGCACTTCCAAACTAGGAAAGCAGTTCATAATTCCCTTGGGAGCCAGCATGCTGACTAGAAATGAATATATTTCCACAGAAATGGACTCATTACCCCAAGAGCGTGGCACAGAGCCTTATGAATAATTGCTATAAAACAAAGAGGTCTCACAGCCTAAAGGCTTTTGCATTATCTTAGATTATACTTCTGCACTGAAAACAATTTATCCACTTGCATTTCATTTACTTTGGCATTAAGTTTCCTTCTGCTTAAAAGATAGGCACAGTTTAAAATTTGGAAATGCAAGGGAACTGGAAAACTATATTAATAAACAACACAAATGATGTATAAAATCACTAGCCATTCTCTTTTCTTAAATTTCTATAGGTTTTTTCTGCACTAAAATGCATGTAACTTGTAATAAAACAAGCACTGAACTGAGGAACAGAAAAAGAAAGCAGGCATTTTCACGTCTTCTATGAGGCAGACATTAGGTGCAATATGACATACGCACTGCCACATTGAAGGTGGAGATCAGTCATAGAGAGAAGTATGGAAATTCAAAGACTTAAACACATATGTCTAAAGCAAAACAAACAAACAAAAAGTAGAAAATGGCAGAGCCGCACTGTCAATGCAGGGCTCGCTTGGGAAGTTCTCCTGCTGCTGATCCCCAAACTAGAGGTTAAGTGGAAGGTGATGGAGCCCCACGAAACTCAAGAACTCCTAACTAAGATCAAGTGATTTCAGACATTGGACATTTGATGATTGTGATTGACAATGACAGAGTTTTCTTCCTTTAAATCACAAGAATTTGATGTGGCTTAAGCTCATGCAGAGCTCATAAATCTTTTAGCTATGGTGATGAATCAACATTTCTTCCTATGATCTAATCGCTCTCGTTTTGCATGGTCAGAAAATAAGAGTGCAGAAAAGAAAAGCAGGGAAGCGGAGAATTCCATGGGCCTTGTGGATGCCGGTCTCTGAATCGACAGTGCCGAGCCCCATTAAGACCCCTGGGCTTAGCAGGTTAAATCCTATGAAGCTAGTTTTAAAAGGCTGTAGAAAGGCTCGGGTGTTTGTTCAATGGATTCAGTATCTTTTTTAAAAAATCAAAATGAAACAACTGCATACCATGATTGGAAAGGAGAACATTTACTACAAAACAACAATGCAGTCCTTCCACTCATTTATTTTTAACTGCGAATGTAGCACTGAAGTGCTTTGGATAACACCAGCTTGAAACATGAAGGTTTTGTACCTCTGATGAGTAAGATACGATGTGTGTTCGTTGCTGTTGTTTCCCCACCAGGGCTGTGGGAGTACCATTGTGTTTTGTTTTTCTAATCAAGTTTTATGACCTTCAGCAGTTTTTTTTAAATTTAGAAAAAGCTGATAAGCTGAGTTATGTTGACGCAACAAAATTCATATTTCAATACTTTTATGCAACAATTGAGTTGCCCTTTATGATGAGTATCTGTTGGAGATTGACAAGGAAGGCTGATAGAGCAGCCTCTAAGCTAGAGCTTTGTCACTTGGCCTGGCAGAGGAAAACTATGTGGACTCATGGACAGGCCCTCAAGACATCGAGCAGAAGTCAGTCCACTGAGCCAAGCACATCCTGGACCCCGTCTACCTTTTAAGGAATAGAGGAGCGCAGTACTGAAACGTGGACAAGGAGCAAAGCAGGAAGACCTGGAGGCAAGCCACAGTAATCTTACTGCCACCATTGCATTTCCCTAACACTTGCAGTCACCAAGGAGAAATACAATAAGAGATGGAACATCAGGGTGAACAAGCTAAAGAGAAATTTTTAGAAGTCCACCACCTACAGTGATGCATAAATTAAGCCATCATGTAAGAACAAGCCGTGCTTACAGAGGAAAGAGGGAGGCATTCTACTAAGAATGGGTCATTAGGAACTCGGAATGAATCACCTTATGACACAGAGATCGTACATCGTGTTTGCATCCCTGGGCCTGACCTAATCTGTATGTTTAAGACAAATCAGAAGGACAGACAACTTGCTCTTGAGACCAAAGATCTGGAGGCAGGAAATCCTGCAGTGACACTGAAAAGTAAAAGGAGATAGAAAAGGGAACTCTTGCTTCCCTGCCTGACCTTGACATGCCTTCCTGGCCCTAAACAATATTTTTATGCATTTTTTCTGATTTATTTTTGTCTTTATTGAGTATTTGTACAATTCAGATACGTATAATGATCACATTCTTCACAGGAAGTTGTACCTATATATTATCTACCCTGAGTCCTCTTCATTTGAGTCCCTCCCCTCCCTTCAGCTCCTTTTGCCTCCTTATTTACACAGCCTTTCTTCTATTTTGCCTTTTTTATTTATAATTTTTTTTCTCTTTTCCTTTCCTCATATCTCCCCGCTCTTCCCTAGATCTCCTTTCCTTTGAACGATTTCTTCCTATTTCATAATAGTTATTCTACACTGTGGTCTTTACTTACACTTTCATTTTTTCACACTATAGCAACAATGTCATAGTTACACATGGGTGACCAAATAGTTCACTTAAAATTATAGGCTCCACATGAGCCATTTACCTAGAAATGTTTCATCTTTTTTTATGGAGTAGTAGTACTCCATTGTATTAAAAAAAAAAAAAAAAAAAAAAAAAAAACTCCTTTCTATCCATTCCTTGGTTAGTGGGCATTTGGGTTCTTTCAAGATTTAGCTGTTACAAATTGTGCTGCTATAAACATCATGGATGCACGTATAATGCTATGGTATGGTGCTTTTTAATTCTTCTGGGAAGATACCCAGAAAGGGAATAGCTGGACTCAATGGGACCTCTAATCCCAGTTTTTTTAGGGCTCTCCACACTGATTTCATAGTAGTCGCACCAATACAAACTCCACTAAGAGTGGCGATGGCTTAAGTATCAAGGTAAGACCTGCTTCCAGGAATGACTTTAGGAGTATCACGTAACTTTCAATTTCATTAAAGAGCTTCACCAGTAGTGACATTAAATCCTCTCTAAATTTGTTGCAGACTTCAACAATAAATCCATTCAAGATCTGTGTTTTTCTTTATTGGTAAGTTTTAGTTACATTTTCAATCCCATTGGCTGATACTGGGTTATTTAGAATTTTAGATTTTCCTTACCTAGTTTTGACAATTCATGTGGGTCTAGCAATCTGTCCATTTCTTCAGTGTTTTCATCAGAGTACATGTTCTCAAACTAGATATAGATTGTCTCCTGAATAACCATGAATCTATTGTGATTTCAGCCTTTTCATTCCTAAATGCATGAATTTGAGTCTTGATAACATTAGATAAGAGTTTATCAATTTTCTTTAATCTTTCAAAGGACGTACCCTTCAATTTATTGTATCTTCTTAGTCTCCATTGCATTAATTTCGCTCTTATCTTTATATTTTCCTCCCTAAAGCTTTGAATCTGATTTGTTCTTCTCTTTCTAGAAGTTTGAGGTTCGACATTAGGTTGTTTATTTGAGATTGTTCTGTTTTACTGACGTAAGACTTCACTGCTATCAATTTTTCTCTTAAGACTCCTGTCCCTGAGTCCCATAAGTTCTGATATTTATATCAGCATTATCATTTAATTATAGATATTTTGTTTAATTTCTTCTTTAATTTCATCTGTGATCCATTAGTTGTTTAGAAAGGTGTTATTATTTACCATGTGTTTATGGAAACTTTGGGGGAGTTTCTTGCCATTGATTTCAGATTTCATCACACTATGGTCAGATCGCATGCATGGAATAAATTCAGTTCCTTGGCATTTATTTAAGCATGCTTTCTGAGCTAGTACGTCATTCAATTTGGAGAATGTCCTATGTGCAACTGAGAAGAGTGTGTTTTCTCATGTTGGGAAATGTAATACTGTACAGATATCTACTGAGTCCATTTGGTTACAGGTTTGGTCTAGTTCTGGTATTTCTTTGATAATTGCTTCATCTAGCTGATCTGTTTTCTTGTTGGTGGTGAATTCAGACCATTTACATGGACGATCATAACTGACAGATCTTTTCCTTTTCAAATTATTTTCCTGTTATTTCCCCCATGTCTTTTACCTCTAATTTTTTTATTTGTAATGTTGCTTGAACTTTTTTATTAATTTATGTATTTGGTACACAAATTAACTGTGACAGTGGTGTGTTAAAGTCCCCAGTTATAATTGTGTTAGCAATTATTCAATTTTTGTGTCTGTTCATATATGTTTCATGTAGTTGTGTGCACTGGTACTTGGTGCACATGCTCTGATTGTTACCTCTTCTTGGAGTTTCCCTGTAACAAGTAGTGACCTTCTTTCTTTCTTTTGATCATTCTAAGTTCACTTTGTTTATCAGGGTAACAGCACCCCTGCTTTTCTTAGGGTTCCTCTCCCATGGAGTAATGTTTTGCATCCATTGGCTTTCAGCCTATGAGTTTCTTTTTGACTCAAATGTGTTTTTTAATACAACATATTGTTGGACTTTGCTTCTTTTTTTAAAGAATTTTTTATTTTATTTATGTATTTTTATTTTCTTGTTTCAGAACCTTTATTTGTTTATTCAGTCTTTTTTTTTTTTTTTTTTTTTAATGGCCGGCTCAACCCGCCCTGAGGGCAGGGCTAGCGCAACATGTGGTGCCGGGGATCGAACCATGGTCCCTGAAGCCTCCCAAACTTCCCCAAGCAGGCGCTTTAGACCACTGAGCCATCCCGCCGGGCCCCTTTGCTTCTTTTTTTAATATTTATTTATTTACTTATGTATTTGGCACAGGGTCTCACTATGCAGCTCACACTAATAGCGATCCTCCTACCTCAGCCACCCTAGACCTGGCATTACCGGCGTGTGCAACCATGCCCAGTTTCAGTGGCTGGCACTGCTCACCAGGGATTCTGGGCCTGGCATGGCACACAGTGCCGGGAATCAAGTGAAGGTCCTTGAACTTGTCAGGCACGCGCTTAGACTGCCAAGCTGTCTGCCCAGCCTGGATCTTGCTTCTTGATCTGTTCTCACATTATTTTCCTGTTATTTCCACCATGTCTTTCACCTCTAATTTTTTTTCTTTGTAATGTTGTTGCTTAAACTTTTTTATTAATTTATGTATTTGGTGCACAGTGTCACTACCCAGCTCCAACTCATAGTGATTCCCCTTTTTCAGCCTCCTGGGGATGGGATTCCAGGCATGCACCACCATGTCCTATTTTGGTGGCAGGCATGGCACGCCTGGAATAGGGCCAGCTCAGCATGTAGTACCAGGGATCCAAGCCAGCTACTTCTGCTTGCCAGGCAGGTGCTTAAACCACTGAGTTCTCTCCCCTACCTTTTCCCTCTATTAATTGCTTGCCTTTCCTAGTGGCTTCGATTAATGTTGCTGGAATTGTGATCCTTCTTCTATCTTTCTTAAATATCCTTCAGAACATTTTGGAGAGCAGGTTTTTAAAAAAATTAAGAGCAGAATTTATTTGTTGGGGGAAAGAGGACTTCATTCCAGAGGCTTGCCAAGGAACCTGCCGTTTCTGGAAATGTTTTGTAGAATAAATTCACATGGCAAGGCAAGCCCAAGGTGGAACACATGGGAACTGGCTAGGTGGGCATGCAGTAGGATGAAGCTATGGTCAGACCATAAGATGACAGGGCCAATTGCTGCAGTAAAATTGATCAAGTGGGGATCAGATGGGGGAAGGAGGGTCACAATGAAAGCATAAATGGATGCAAAAAGGGGGGGGGCTTTCCCTGTGGGGGATTGGGCAGTGACTCTTCCTGACTTGATCAGGATGATTGGTACCTATTCAGAACATCAATTCCTGAGGTCTGTCTCTCAGGAAGTAGGTGGCTGCATTTATTCCATCTTCGGGCTTGAGCTCAGGGCCGCAGCGGGAGTGCCTGTCTCTCTCACAGTTCCAAGGTGCCTCCTCTTCCACAGCAGCTCTCTGGGCCCAACCCTGTCTGACTGCCTAGAATGTTTCTATACAACTCAGCTAGCTGCCTACTACCACCTGATGCGCAAATCTGAGCCCTGGACCATCTCTACTTAAGAGCTCCTACATCCTATGAAATAGTTCTATGTCCTTCACTTTATTAGTTTCGTGGTTTCTTCACTGAAAGAAATCAATCTGAGACTGTAAGCTCTGAAGCAATGAGACACTTTTTGTGATTGCTTTTGTGGTCCTGAATATCAAAGGCAAGGCCTTGGGTGTGCTAGGTAAGTACTCACATTACCAGTGGCTGTGAAAGACAATAGGAGATATGCTTAAAAGTAGGTAGCAGCAAAGAAATGATTCAATGTCCCTTTAGACAGTGCCCACAGAAGGTGATGCACTGAAGCCACGAGCCTGTTAGAAAGATGCCTTTTTACCACGATCATTGATATTTCTTAGCAAGTGATCAGAGATGTTCTAACTAGCTAAATTTTCAGTGCTCTGTGTGAGAGGGTGCTCTCTCTCATTTTCCCATTTGCTTTACTTTCTTTTTTTTTTTTTCAGAACTTTTGTTTGTTTATTTATTTTTAAGGCCGGCTCAGCCTGCCCCAAGGGCAGGGCTGGTGCAGCATGTGGTGCCAGGGATCAAACCTCGGTCCCTGCAGCCACCCAAGCTTTCCTAAGCAGGCGCTTTAGACCACTGAGCCATCCTGTCGGGCCCCCATTTGCTTTACTTTCATAGCTTAATATATGTACTTTATTTTTTAACTTTTTGTAATACAAGTCTAAAGCACAGAACCCGTATGATTAATAGGCAGGCTGTGGACCTTGCTCTGAGATGTTTTATATAAACGCCAATCACAGGTAAGCAGAATCAGTTAAGGAAAGCTTTAAGCACAGCGTTTGATTGGTAGCAAAGGACTTCTGAAGAAGTGTTAGTGCACATTTTACCCACCAGAGACTGATTTAATCATCAGTAGTATGGATCTCCTTACCACACAGGGTGATTAATAAGACCGTGACAGGGAAGCTCTCTTGTTTTTTATTTCTCTTGCCCTCTGGAGGGAAAAATGTCTTCTAACAAAATGTTACACCGTCACAGAAACTAAAGGTGACACAGAACTCCAATAATTGTCAGACTGGGGACTTCACACTGAGGGCTAACTTAAGGGGCAAAGGATAAGATTAGAGAGAGGTGTTTCTGTCCATTAATTTGTTTCAAGTATCATATTTGTGATACATTTAAATCACACCCTGGACAAAAGTATATACCTTTGTACTGACAGGCAGAGGAATAGGACATATCTTACTAAAATACATTTATGGTGTAGATCTTAGATGATTCTCCGTCACTTCTTTATTCATCAATTAATGTGAACTTTGTTATAAATTTCTAATCCACCTACACTTAGAAATCAGACTCTGGAGAAAAGAAGAGTATGGTTTCACAGCATTCACTTCTAATCAGCGAATTTCTAATCAGCACACCAAGAATTACTTTGGAAGATAAATTCTGGCCTACTCCAGCGGAGTAATAAAGAGTGATGATCTCAACTTTGAACGTGCAATTATCTCCCCCAGCAAATGAGCTCTGGGAAGCGGAGTATGAAAACCAGGCAAGAAGATACATTTCGTGACTTTATATTAGCAAGTCTTCAGCCAGCCTAATGAAATAGGAATAAATTCAAGAAAGATGAGCGCTAAGGTAGAACTGAACAGAAAGCTCTGCTATCTGCCTTTATGTTGCAGAGGCTAATGAAACACAGCACCGTGGGCTCGACCCAACTCTGGTCATTCTGTCTAACCCTAGTTCTGGTCCAGATCAATCTCTATTGATCCTGTCTGTTCTGAGTGCTCTGGAACTTGAAATACCCACAGGGTGTCAGACGACATGCTCAAGAAGTTGGGTGAGAACAATAACAAACAGATTAGCTCAGGCACGTGAATTGAAATACCATTAACCAACATAAAATAACATCTTAAAGCTAGATTGGTGAGATAAGCTTTAGGAGGCTTAGATTCAATAGCCTCCAACATCACAAGCTTCACTGGTGGCCCACTGCAACTGCAGCACATTTGACTGTGTATGTATCTGCTTCCTCTTAGTCCAAAGAGAAGTATATTCTTTTCCTTTTTTTATTTCTAAGCAACATCAATAGGGAGATGGGTCATGACCACACACTGTACTCTGTAGAACGATTGTGAGGACAATATGCAACATGTCAACCTTCAAAAAAAAAAAAGAAAGGGGAAAAGAAAAAAAAAGTAATGTTGATTTAAAAGGGTTAATGCTTAATTGTTTGATCAATCTTATATACCTATATGTATTAATCTAAACTAATCTGATGATGAAAATATGTAATATAGCCATTGTTATATTTAAACAATAAAAATATTAAATTAAAAAAAATAACATTTTTAAAAAAGGAATTAAATTAAATTAAATTAAATTAAATAACAGTTTAAACATTCCTGAACACAAAAGAGATGATCACGCTACCCTAGTGACCCCTGATTAGCTACTCTTTCACATACAGGAGAAGCACCAGGCTCAGTGATCAGCTGTAAACATTAGAAATCAGCACTTAATAAATTCGTAAGTAAGGGGTGGAGCCTGAGAAAGCTGCAGATAATAACTTTCCGCTAAATAAGATCTGTGAGCCTATCTCAGCACTTAACTGTGGCATATGCATTTCTGTGGAAGATGAAGATTTCTGACATTTATATGTGCTCAGTGAAAATTAAATTCAGTTCATTTAGTACTTGTGAGCACAAATGCCTTAAAACAAGGTAGAATATCTGACTTGGACCGAATTATTCTTGAAAGAAAAAAGTAGTGCCTAATTCATGAGTTTGCTGACTATTTTTGACTTTCTGCAGACATTAGCAACATTAAGTCTTTAGCTCTGACACTGTAATTTCCTGGAGATAATAAATGCAGTGTTCCTGACAATGCTATCAAATGCCTCGTTCCCAGCAGCACTTGGAATGGAGTCCCAGGCCTGAAAGACTGTGATCCCAGAGCTGCAAGCTGATCCGCAGCCCCTCCCTTGCTACTTTCACAAGGTCCACCTGCTGAACCACCAAGCAGATTTCCATTAAAATGCGGAGATGCCGATGGAGAAGGGCGCCATTTCTCCTATAGAATTTCATCATTCACAGCCTTGCTGCTGGTCCCTTGCTTCACCTCTAGCGTCCACACTCCTTTTGGAGCTCTTCTTCATGTCCCCCCGGAAGCACGTGGCTTCTTTCGTACTGTCCCAGGGAGTCTGAAGGGACAGGGAAGGTCATGAAAGGAAGAGTGTTTCTAAATATTGTGGTGGAGCTCCTGCTTGTAGTGCTTCCATTATTGGAGTATGAGTTTGTCAGGCCCAGACAGAATGCTCGCTCATCTCGTGACTTCTAGAGCCAAAGGGATGCCCAGCACATGTTACATCTCTTAAATGTTAATTATGTGATGAAGCACATCGTCCTGCTTTCTTTACCTAGCATGGTGCTCCGCAGGTTCTTAACATTATCTCATGGACTATTCCCCTCAACAATGAGGATGCCATCGTATATCATTTAGTGGACAGGAAATCAACCCCAAGGGGCTTGTGAGTGACCTGAGCCCTTACAAATAGTGACGCAGTGAGCATCAACAAGCTTATCTGCTTCCAAGCTTTCGCCACCACAGCAGGGATCGATGGGCAGGCTGCACAGCACCTCCAACGCAATGCAGCAGTGACGGCGACACTGCATTTCCATGGAACAGAACGGAGCTGCCCAGCAGATGACGACGACATCACGGGCATTTGGTGGAGCAGAATCTCTAACCATCTGGTGCAAACGTGCACTGAAGCGGTTA
Organism: Myocastor coypus; assembly: GCA_004027025.1. Classification (NCBI taxonomy): domain Eukaryota; kingdom Metazoa; phylum Chordata; class Mammalia; order Rodentia; family Myocastoridae; genus Myocastor; species Myocastor coypus. The sequence continues at coordinate 62,751 of PVJA010004459.1, read as the reverse complement.
TAAATTAAGTACATGGGAAGGATGTGGGCCTTGGTCAAAGAAAGTAAACATTTAGCTTTAGATCCCCCATTTCTCTTCCTGCTAGGACAAGAGACACAGTCAGCTAGGCCTGATCTCATTCTTGGTCTCCCTCTCCAATCTAAACTACACACCAAGGCCCGGCAGGATGGCTGAGTGGTCCAGAGCCCCTGCTTAGGAAAGCTTAGGTGGCTGCAGGGACCGCACTTCGATCCCCGGCACCACATGCTGCACCAGCCCTGCCCTCAGGCCAGGCTGAGCTGGCCATGAAAATAAATAAATAAACAAACAAAAGTTCTGAAACAAGAAAAAAAATAAAATAATAAATAAATAAATAAACTACACACCAGCTTCGGTTTCTTTGCTCTCTCTTTTAAAAAAAAAAAAAATGTGCAAGGTCTCACTACACAGATCAAACTCATAGTGATCCTGCTGTTTCCACATTGCTGGGATGCCAGGCTTGTACTGCCACACCCAGACTTGATGGTCAGTTCAGCATATCTGAGGGCAGGGCTGGTACAGCATGTGGTGCCAGGGATTGAGCCCCAGTCCCTGTACTTACCTAAGCAGGTGCTTTAGTCTGCTGAGCTATCTCACCGGTCCTCGGTTCCTGTCTTGTTAGCCTACGTTCACGATGCACAATGACAGTGTTTGTCTTGAGAAACTGGTCTACCTAGACATCCTAATCATTTTTGCTTTCCCTTCCCCTCCTTGTCCCCTCTATTCCCATGTCTGTATCTCCTCATCTCTACAAAGCTCCACTGTTTTTTTATTACCATCTTTCATTCTTTTGTATTATTTATGTTTTTATTTATTCTATACAAGAAACCATGTGATATTAAGTTCCTGTGTCTAGGGCTGGGTATAAGCACTGTCTCATTTCACCTACCAATATGGCATCAAGATTCGCTTCCAGGCCTGGTGGCACACATGTGTTCTCACAGCACTCAGAAAGCTGAGGCAGGAAGATCGCTGTGAATTTGTGACCATCCTGGGATACTTACGTGAGTTTAAGGCCAGCACTACATACTGAGACCCTATGTCAAAAAAAAATCTGTCTATTTATCTACAAATAATTCTAGGTCCTTATTTATGGCTTCCTTTTGAGTATATATATCACACTTTATTCATTCACCTGTCAATGGCATACAGGTAATTCTAAAATTTAGGCATTATGAGTTGAGTTCTTCAGAAGATGAGCTGTTATAAACAGAGATATACACGTGTTACTGTAATATGATGGTTATCACCTTTCCCAAAGATGCCGAGAAGAGGCATAACCAAGTGAAACAGAATTCCTATCTTTTACCTTTTGAGAGCTTGCCATATTTATATCCACAGTGGTTCTACTAGTTTACCTTCTTATCAGCAGCATAGAACATTTCCTTTTCCTCCACAATCTCACCAGGATTTGTCAGTGTTCAGTTTTTGTTGACACCTATTTTTTCTGAAGTAAGATTGGATTTCACTGTTGTTTTCATTTTGTTGATTTAATGTCCAAAGATGCTAGTTTGATTTTCACATATCTAGTGGCCATTTATGCTTTTTCTTTTGAGGAGTAGACACCTACATTAAAGAAACATACTGCTAACTTGCATCCACCCAACTTCACCAGACCAGCTACCCAGGAGCAACTCCTCAGGCTGTGTCTGCCGGGAAGATGTACTGACCAGCAAACGTAGTGGCAGCCATGGGTGGACCCACGTGTCACGATCTGGATACAAGGCATCAGGAGCCGTGAGCTTCAGCTCGACAGTCTCAGGACCTCCGTCAGCCATGTTTTCACTTCTAACCTTTCTGGGGCACCTCAACCCAGAAGAGGATCCTCATCCACCATCTAAAGTGCTCGTAACAGTTCCATAAGATGTATTTCTAAGGCCCTTATGCACATGAGGACTCCAGGACCCAAAGATATAAACTAATGTAGGAAAGGTCACCAAAGGAGTGGACAGTGTGGCTATGCTTCCGCTGAAATGGGCAGGACCTGGAACTCACACACTTCCCTCTAGTTTTATTTTAGTTAGTTAGTTAGTTAGTTAGTACCAGATCTTGCTATGCAGCTCAGTTCTATAATGATCCTTCTGTGTCAGCCCCTCCAGGGCTGGGATTATGGGTGTGGACCACTATACCCTGCTTCAGTGGCGGGCATGGTGCAGGGCCAGTACGGTATGCAGTACCTCGGATTGAACTTGGCTTTCCACATTCTCCTCTAAACCCTTGCAGCCCCCTGTGACCCTGCATGGAAATTGTTAGCCCCTGTAAAAGAGAACAATAAAAAGCTCCACTATTACAGGGTTACTGTTTACCAGGAAGGTCATTGCTAATACACCACATACGTAAGGGTTACTTTCTCCTGGCAGAGACAGTGATGGAAAAAGTTAAGGCTTAGATGGTGAGGAGAAGGAGGAGGAAGAGGAGGAGGAGGAGCAGGAGGCCAGAGAGCACATGTGGGACCCCAAACCGGTCATTCTGAATTGACAACAAAGCCCACTGCTGCTCTCAATACCCCTAGCATTACTTTGGTTGTCTTGGAAATGTATAAAATGTCCCGTTGACCACAAAATCTTTATTAATTCTTATCATCTCAGGTCAAGATGCTCCATAGAGATAGTGAAAAGGAATCAAATTTGGGGCATGCATTGAGACGGTGAGGGAAGAACATATTTTACAGTGAGATGATCTGTTGAAAATAATTCAAAAAGTTTAAAGTAACAAAATTTTAGGCAAAGTGATTAGTCTGCTTATATAAATGGTTGTTGCTAAGCAACTGCATCAATGGAATATTTCAATTAAGATTTCAAGTTCTGGAGCTCCCCTTAGCAGTCACAAAAATAGATATTCCATAGCTAATAAAATCATCTTCTCATGAACTATGGAAACCTGAGACTAATTTTTTGAAACAATGTGTCCTTAAAAGCATGGCAACACATTAATATTAATAAAGCTTACAGGAAGAGCTGGTAACCATCATCTGTTATGTTCCATGGCACATTGACATTCTCCGCTGAGAAAAAAGCTCTTGTGTAGACTAGGTTCTTTTACCATTCAATAAAATAATTGTGTATATATTTTTTCTTCTGGAATTCATAGCTATAGCCATTGAGCTGGTGAATTATGAGGCATTTATACAACCTCCAGAGCTTCATATTTCTCTTCAAAGTACACAGTCTTTGTGTTCAGATTTTAAGACCAGCAGTTTTATATGAAATAAGAATAATTAGGAAGCCTTTCTACTAATTAACCATTATAAATTGTGATATCATTGTTACACTTGAATATATATGTATTCTTCCTCCACTCCTTCCAACCTAACTAGGATTTCCTCACCATTAAAGTTAAATAATAGAGCCTATGCTATAAATACCTTGCCCAGCCTCTACCCAGACTACAACTAAAGCAGTCTCTGGCCAATGAATGCTGATTCTTTTGTTAACAATTGTCTTTAAAAATTGATGAAAGTCTATCTTGCTACATCTGGTTTGAAAAATTAATATCTTATTCAGATTTAAAAGTGAAATGTAGTGTTTTATCTATCTTAGCCTGCAGTAACAGAAGAGTGGATTCTGGAACAAGAATTCCAGGATAGATGGAGGAGGTTGAAGTGGAAGAGGAGGAGAGTGAGACCAAAAGGCAGAGTGTGTCCACCAGCGTGTACTGACCAAGTTCCTGCTGGGAGCAACCATTGGTGACCTCTGCAAGATGGGATTACCTGTGGTTCCATCCACATCAGGGCCAGAAAGCTGGGCTGTTTCTGGAAAGAATCAAGTCTTGAAGACTTCTGTGAGCTACATGAGCAGAGGAAGTCATTACCTAAAAAGATGAAGCGTGGGAATGGAATCTGTTGCCAGTGTGCACCTAAGTGGTGAGGCTTCTGGGACACTGTGAAAAGCAAATGCTTCTTCAGATGTCTATAGACCAGGAACCAATGGGACTCAGGGGTAAACTCTATTGGCTTCTTGCTGTTCAGGTGGGACCGCTCCCAGGAAGGTGTTGTACTGATGCTCAGAGTCCCCAGAGGGTTGAAGGCTCGCCCAAAGGAGCGATCACTCTGGTGCTACCCTTCTAGGCAATCTTCTCTTCATCTTCTCCCTTCTGTTGCTAGAATCAAACTCCAGATAAAATACTTCTATTCAAATTCTTGTTTCAAGGACTACTTCTAGGGAAAATTAGCCTCAAATATCAGGAAATTATCTTAACATGGGACTATAGAAAATTAACAAACATTTTATGGCAACTATAGTTAATAAGGCACATTTTTTTCCATTACCAGCATGAAAGTAAAATTGCTTCTCTCTTGTTCCTCAAAGTGCTCTACTCAAATTAGTCATCTTCACTGCTGTTCCTCTTATTTCATTGAGCCCTAAAGCTCATCAGTTGGATAATAACATACCAAAGTCACTTTCTTGTCACCTTGAAAATAGGTTCCTCTACAGGAGGGCACCATAAGTGGGATATTTATCTCATCTGAGCATTTCTAGCAGACCTATACTGAGAGTTAAGAAGGTTTCTCTCCTTTACTAAAATTTGACCACACGTGCTACTTCTATGTGTTTCAGCACATAGCTATAAGGGTACCACACTCAAATTCAAAAACAGTTGCTGATATTGGGTACAAGGACTCCTACAAAATTAAGAAAATTTCTTTGAGCTGATACTCAAAGGCCTCCGAAACCAAACTTGTATTGTATAATTGTCTTGCATTTCACCAAAAAGTCCCCTATGACGCCAGATGTGGTGGCTCATGCCTATAATCCCAGCACTCGGGAGGCTGAGGCAGGAGAATTGGTGCGAGTTCGAGACTAGCCTGGGCTACCACTGCATAGCGAGACCCTGTCTCAAAAAGACCAAAAAAAGAAAAAAAGAAAAAAAAAAAGTCTCCTATGAGAGTCAATATGAAGCTACCTTTTTATAGTTTTTCATTTCCCTTTTTTAAGAGAATACAAATAGTAAAAGAAAAATTAGGAATAATGCAGAATGTCACTAAACAAAATAATAGGAATTCTGCCATGGTTGTTACACTGCATAATGTTGTCTTCAAATTAATGGTTACATTACCAAATCTACACAAGTGTGGTCTCTGGTTATATCCATTTACCTAAAAAGCTTGGAATTTATCTTTTTTTATAGCTGAAAAATTTTATAAAACTAGGATCTCATCTCTTTGAAAAATTTTTTCTACACTTCAAAGGAAATCACCAACAGAATCAAAAGAAAACCCATGTATTGGGAAAGATTTAGCTGACTGTCCCTCAGACAAAGGAATTCTTTTTAGAACACATAAAGAATTTTAAAATATCAGGCTCATAAAGTTCATAGACAAATCAGAATTAATTGGTATCTGAGATAAATGTATGCTTCTCATGTAAGGAAATGCAAGAGGCAAATAAATATACAAAAAAAATTCCACATCATCGTTCATTTGAGAGATGAAAACCAAAACAGCACTGAGATTCTATCTCACCCCAGAAAGAGGGGCTCACATCAAGAAGTCAACCAATAACAAATGCTCGAGGAGCTGTGGAGAAAAAGGAGACCTTCTCCACTCTTGGGGGAGTGCAGGCTGGTGCAGGAATTACAGGAATCAGCACGCAGATTCCTTGAAAAACTAGGAGTGGAGTCCCATTCTTGCCAGCTACTTCCCTCCTGGGTATTTTTCCAGAAAAACTGAACTCATCGTATCACAGCACTATATGTCACCCATGTTTGCAGCAGTACAGTTTGTCATAGCTAAATCTTGGCAGCAACCCAGATGCCCATCAGCTGAGGAGCGCTTGTGCTGAGTAAACACTAGGTCACCAGCCACTAGACGTCATCTGCTATGGACTGTCCCATTTCAACACCAAGAGTCCTAAGCTCCCCGAGAACTCTTTAGATTCAAGCAAAGAACAGTTATTGGCTCCAGATGTGATGACGCATATTGTTAGGGGTATACTGATTGTTTTCATAGTTATCAAGAAGATAGCTGTGATGAAAGTAATGCCCCTGTCTTCAATCATTCGCATGGTTGAAAGAAATTTCACATGGCATCACTTTCAGTAAGTGGTGGGAATACTTACAAAGTGAACTTCAAGAGCTGTAAGATATCTAATGCCTCCAAAAATCAGAATAATAGTAACTTTTCTATTCCTCCCAAATTTATTTTTCTTTCTGTTTCTCCCTCTCCCTCTCCTTCTCTCTCCCTCTCCTCTCCTCTCCTCTTCTCTCTCTCTCTCTCTCTCTCTCTCTCTCTCTCTCTCTCTCTCTCTCTCTCTCTCTCTCTCTCATATTTGGTCCAAGGTCTCACAATGCAGCTCAGACTTGTAGTGATCCTCCTGTTTTCAGCCTTGCAGCACTGAGATTACAGGCGCCACCATGCCCGGTCTTGGTGGGCAGCTCAGTGTATCCAGGAGTGAGGTCAGCATGGCATATAGTGCCCCGAAGCAAACCCTGACCCCAGTGCTTGCCTAAACAGGCGCTCAGTCCACTGAACTATCTTTCTGGTCCTCCTCCCAAGTTTCTCATTACTTTGACCTAACATTCTGCTCAGCTAATCTCACCCCCAGGGGCCTGAAAGTCTCTGCATTTTCAGCTTCAACCATTTGCAAATGCTGTTCCCTCTTTATTGTCCCGTCCACTTTCATCACACAGCATCTATTTCAAGTCCACCTCAAGTGTTGTCCTCTCCATGGAGAGGTTCTTGATTTCTCCCTCCTTCCTCCAGATTTAATTTCCTGTTTATTTAACAATTTCCCACATTTCCCCTTTTTGGGGTATTTCATTATCTTAAGTGTACACAGAATTTTACTACTCTGTTGCAACACAGAGTCACCTATTGTTCTCAACCTTTCCATGAGTTCTCTGAAGAAAGGAGGGATTCTGGCCTTCATGTGCACCTGAGAAAACTAGACAGGTTGGTGGCACTCATGGGCTAGCAAAGTCAAATTCGAACTGTGAGGACCTCTAATCTGAGGTCTATCACTTCTCAGCCTTTTGGCCAAGATAGAGTGTAATCTGAGGTCTAGCCTGTTGCTTACGACTAATAATTATGTATTTAACATCATTGTACCTTGGTAGCATTTAAGGAGAAGTTTTAATCCTAACGCTAAAGTTATCCCTTAACTAAATGCTGTCTATTACCATATATTGATGCAAATATTTTTATTCCAGGATAATTCTCACTTGGATTTCTTGTAAATAAGTACCATGAATATTTCTAGTATATCCCCAGGAGAGCATTTTAGGGTGACCCATAAGACAGAACTTATCATCATCAGCTGATCTCTCACTCTTGACTACTACAACAACCGACCCATCCTTAGCACAGTGCTTCTCAAGTTGTGACCTACAAAGCATTCAAAAGCTATCAGCAGTAGAAACTTCTAGGGCCTCATTAGTAATACAGATAACCGTACCCTATCTCAAATTCCAAAGCTGACTCCAAAAACCCAGGGTATGAGCTGTAGGAATAATGATGCTATGCAGTAAAAAGTTGAATGTTAATATTAAATCTTAGCCCCTAATTCTGGCATGTAAAGCTCTTATATAAAAGATACCCTCTTCCACTGGAAAAGAAGCTTCTATTCCTGCCTTTCCTTCACATCACAAATTCTGGCTCCAGTCTACACCACCATTTCTCTTTTCATGCAGCCCTGATCCTACCCAGCCCTGGAGCACGAATCTCTGCCTCTCTCTCCCTCCTTCTTCCCTCCTCTTACTGTGGTCCCTGTTGGGGTCAACATTCCATGCCCCAAGCACCCACTGGTTGTGGTGCTTTGAGAAGCTAATGTGAGTAGCTGAATAAAAAAAAATAATAATTGTTGCAACGAAAATCCCACTGGCATTGATCCACCTAGGATACTCCCTGCCCCTTCACACGCTGATTCGGCTGCCCTGCTACTCCGAGCAGCAATTCTACAAGTCCTCTTCCATGAGTGCCTGTAGATGCACAGCTGTGGCTGCCTTCACATCCTGAACTGATTCAAAGCTTCTGCCTGTTGTGGTCATTCCGACTGTGTGGACATCACGTGCCGGCAGATCCGGTGGGCAGTGTGGGTGCAGACATCGCCTAATGTTTTCATCACCCTGCCTCTCTTTCAGACGGCACTCGGCAGCAGCGTTTACCTTGTTGTTTTTTATTGCATCTTGTAAAGGCGATGGGGGTTAATGCCAATATGTCTCTTACTGGAATAATTAAAGCACAATAGTGAGGTGCTGAGATCACTTCTCATATGCCTGTCTCTCTAAGCATCTTATGCATGAATTTTTATAGATCCTCACATAAAGCTTAGCAAGTACTTTCTATTATTTCATCAAAAATTTAGGGCTGGCCAAATAGCTCAGCAGATTAAAGCACCTGCCACCAGGCATAGGAGCCGGAGGTTTGATCCCTGGGCTTGCCATGCTAGCCCCGCCCCTGGGGGTGCACTGAGATGGCAATTGAGACTGGGCATGGTGGTACATGCTTGCAATCCCACTCTTGGAAGATTGTAAACAGGCAATCACTATGAGTCCAATCTAGTAGTGACACCCTGACACCATGTACACCCTTTCCTAAAAAAAAAAAAAAAAAAAAAAATTAGTGACCTGACTGAGATCACACCACATAGGAGGTAAGGCGTTGCCTGGATGCTGGTCTGTGCATTCCCTGTATCCTAGGCCCACACCTTTGGCACCAGCTCAATATGTTTCCTTCGCTTTTGCTCTTGGCCAAGTTTCTCTACCATGATCAACACCTGTCGTTTTGGCTACTGATAGTGCAGGCTCCATGGCTGACCTCATGGTCAGTGAGGTACACTCTTGAAAGGGGTGATAAATTCCAAGTCAAGCCAACTCCTCAACATGTCATATTGTGTTGTCTCATCTGGATGGAGAGGAGGAAGGGGTCGCAGTCAGCCAAACGACTTACCTTCCTTCGTGTGACAGCAAGACTCATTCCAGAAGTAATTGGTTGCAACCCCATCTGTCAAGCAATGACAACAATGATGGCAGTGTAATAGGGACAATGACTCACATGGAGGCGGTAGTTAGCATAGGATGGGCGCTGCTGGTGCACTACCTAATTACCTAATTTAATTCTATAGCAATGCTAACAAGGGATGCCGTTACCATCATCTCCATTCTATGGAGAAAAGAGCCTAGGCTTAGAAAATTCAAGTAACTTTCACAAGATTCCATGGCTAACAGTGTACAGTAATTAAGTAGATTCCAAAGTTGATGTGTTTGACTCTCAGACTCAAGCCCATTACTGTTCTGTGTCATTAGTGAAGATTGTTATTGGAGATTAACTTTGCAAGGATGACGAAAAATTACTTTTGAAAATTCAACCAATGGAAGAATTTTATTCATCTGACTAAGTTTAGAACAGACAATAAGACTTATTTGTAAATGCCAAAGAAAGATGGGAAAATGGATTTTCCTGGCAAGGGAATATAAATGGCCCCTGTTTCGTTTGGCACCTGCCTTTGTCCACCTGACCGGAAACCACAGAATACCAGAGGCTGTCCAGCTCATAAACAACAGCGATGTACTCCTCCAGGTTCCGGAGATGGTGAACTCCAGGATCGAGGCAAAGGCAGACGCAGCGTCTCACGAGACCTTCCTTATTGGTTCGCAGATTGCCACCTTCCTGCTGAGTCTTCACATAGCAGAACCACATCAGGAGCTCTCCCTTTCCCTTTCATGAGTGAGGTCATGTCATTCACTAGAGTTCCACCTTGCCAAAGGGTCCGGCTCCAAATACTGCCTCACTGGGGATTTGCCTTCAGCATAAATTCCAGTAGGGCACAAGATCAAACTCATAGTGATCTTTGTTTTCAGCCTCCCAAGCACTGGGATTACCACCACCCCCAGACTCTGGATTTTACTTTTAATATTGTATTGTAGTTGAAAGAGGGTAAGAGAGAGAGAAGCAGGAAATACGACTGACTCTAGTTGATATTCCTTTGCAGAAACTCTGTTTTCACATCCTTCCTCTGCCATTGCTTTCATTTTTAGGGTGTAGGGATGAAGGTCATGAAGCCCACCCCTAACATGGGTGTAACATGGGTACTTGCAAACCTCTAGATTTGCTCAGCATGCAGAAGTCCCTAGACACAAAGTTGAGCTACAACATTTACCCTAGTTACCTCCAACAGACTCTAAAATTCTCTCTTCAAGTTAAGTAGCTTCTTTCTCATCTAGAAAGTTAGCATAAGCAGTTCCATTGCTAGGAAAAACCTATAAGAAAATAAGTCAAGTTAGTACATGGCACCTAATAGTTTCCCAGTACCCTAAAGTACTGCGCACACTGTGCTCTCTTCATCCTTCACATTGATGAAGGTTTTTATTATGAGGTACATGAGGAAAGTTGTTTTGTATGACTGATTAAAACTATATTTTCACTGGCTAAGAAGCTTTCTAGGCTGTCTCCAGGTGCAATGATATGTCCCATTCGTTAGTCCACTCTGCTCTGGCAGAAGCCTCCAACGGCACTTCCTAATTTTAATACACTTCATAAATCCACTCTACTTCTCAGACCTTCATCCTCAGATGCACCTGTTTCTCCCCGACAAATTGTGCTGCTTCACTGTGTTTCACCCACCTTCCATCCTGCTGAACAGCCTTCCCAGGGTTTGTCCAAGAACCTTCCCAACTGGAGTTCTAAACAGCTTTTGTCCGCCTCATCTTTCTGAAGAGTCTCTTAACTTTGTGCTTTAATAAAAGTATCCTCTCCTGCCTTGGCTCCCTTTGTTTTCCTCACATTAACCCTACATCGCTATGTAAATATATTTATTAGTAACAAAACTTCATAAAGACGTCTTTAGTGGTGTGCTGCCAAGAAAGATGCTCGTCTAATTTCACCTGTATTTTTCTTTTTCAGAAAAACCAAGCCCTTGCAGATTATTTATTTTTGAACGGAGTTATTTTACAGCAGCCTCATGAGACCCCTGTGGTATTTTTGTGTACTGTGATGGTAAGGAGGGAAAGGAAGCATCCTTGTTGTACCCCTAGAGGAAAATAATGTTGTCAGGGTTCAGTCTCAATGCAATGTCCAGAGAGATAAATGACTTTTTATCCCACCTATGCCCTAAATCTCTCTTTCAAAATTTCAATGTGATGTTTGCTTTGGGGCAAAAAAAGAAAATTGCATTTGATTTACCAGTTTCATTTCTCAAAGTTGATGAGTTTAAAAGACTTAGCTAAAGTTTGTAAGTATCTACACAAAGTCAAAATACTTTAGAAACAGACATCACTAAGAGGCCCATTTAAAACCCTACTCTGAGGCCAACGAGATGGTTCAGCAGTCTAAAGCACCTACTTAGGAAAGCTTAGGCAACCACAGAGACTGAGGTTCAATCCCCAGCACCACATACAGCACCAGCGCTACCCCCAGGGCAGGTTGAGTCAGCCACAAGAAAAATAATAATAATAATAATAATAATAATAATAATAAATATAAACCCAACTCTTACAATTAATTGTGAGTATCGCCAGTAGCAAAGCCTAGTTTCTGTCCTTGCCTGCCCCACCCTTTGGTCAACCGGCAAATGATTAGCCCGAAGCCCACGGATTGACAGTTTTTTCAAACATAAATAAATAAATATATCCTTACTTCTGGAAATATTCCTAGATGATAGAAAATAGGCTTGAGGAAAATGGAGGAAAGACCTCAAGGTGAAAGAGCCCCTGCCTTGGAAAGCACACAACTCTGAAAAGGAAGCTGCCTTATACCTAGGCATTGTAGGAATATGTACACGGTTTTCTTTCAAAGCAGCCTAGCTTCATTTATATCATTTAAAACTTGTCAGATTCTCTTGAACATTATCAAAGTGGAAAAACTGTGAACAGCTTTTAAAGCAATAAATTAGTGAGTAGCTGATGTAAATTTCTATGTATTATTCTGTTAAATAATGAACACACATGATAAAATTGCCTCATTTTATAGTGAATAAACCAGATCAGTGTAGTTGAGCAAATTATCCCAATCCACATGGATAAGAATCTAGGTCTGCATCCCCAGAAAGAATGTCCTCTTCTCCATATTTTTCCTAACTTGCAGACACTTTTAACCCAAAGCAAATTACTGTCAGGGAAATTACTCTGCATTTCATTTGGCAAGAAAAGAGAAAACTGAACTTCAGAAACTACAGGACACCAACCCAAATGAGGCTATTGTTCTTGAATTTATAAAAGAGAGAAACCAAACACAGGTTGAGTCAGACACATTCTGAACACTTTGGGACTTCAGATCTTAAAACATGGAAAAGAAAATCAAGAATGAAGTCTTCGCTTTAGGATCCAGCAACAAAACCACAAAACGCCGGACAAAAGATAGGAAATGAAAACCTGACCATATGCATTAGACAACCTCCATGCCAGCCAGGAGGTACATCAAGAACTGAGACTTCGGGAATTCTTTCTCAAAACAAATTAACAGTCGCCATTTTAGCGTTTTGTGGGAAGCGTCCACGCCACGAGGAGGAGGCCCTGCAGATTTCCGTGCAGCTGGGTCGAGATGGTGAAGCTGTTGTTTGGAAACCTGCCCCGGGAGGCCACAAAGCAAGAGATCCGCTCACTCTTGGAGCAGTACGGGAGAGTGCTGGAATGTGACATCATTAGAACTATGGCTTTGTGCACAGAGAGGACAAGACAGCGGCAGAGGATGCCATCCGGAACCTGCACCACTATAAGTTGCACGGGGTGAGCATCAATGTGGAAGCCAGCAAGAATAAGAGCAAAGCTTCAACCAAGTTACATGTGGGTGACATCAGCCCCACCTGTACCAACAAAGAGCTTCAGGCCAAATTTGAGGAATATCGCATGTGACATCGTGAAAGATTATGTCTTTGTACACATGGAGCGGGCAGAAGATGCAGTGGAGGCCATCGGGGGCCTTGATAGCACTGAGTTTCAAGGCAAACGAATGCACGTGCAGTTGTCCACCAGCCGGCTTGGGAATGCGCCAGGGATGGGAGACCAGAGCGGCTGCTATTGGTGTGGGGAAAAAGGGGTATGGTCCAAAGAGTGTCCAATAGATCATTCGCGACGCGTGGCAGACTTGACCGAGCAATATAATGAGCAATATGGAGCAGTGCATACACCTCACACCATGGGCCATGGGGATTCGTTGAATTACAACGACGCGTACGGAGCCCTGGATGCCTACAACAAGCGCTGCTGTGCTGCCCGGTCCTACGAGGCAGTGGCAGCTGCAGCTGCTTCTGCATATAATTACGCAGAGCAGGCCTTGTCCCCCTGCCACAAGTGCAGAGCACAGCCATGGCCAGCCACCTTACCTCCACCTCTCTCGATCCCTACGACAGACTCCTGTTGCCGACCTCAGGAGCTGCTGCTGCTGTTACTGCAGCTTCCACTTCATATTACGGGCGGGATCGGAGCCCCCTGCGTCGCGCTACAGGCCCAGTCCCCACTGTTGGAGAGGGCTACGGTTACGGGCATGAGAGTGAGTTGTCCCAAGCTTCTGCAGCCACGCGGAATTCCTTGTGTGACAAGGCCCGGTATGAGCAGGAGCGGTATGAGGATCGGACGCGGTACTCAGCCTTTTAAAGCTTGAGGTGGGATGTGTGTGGGCTGAAATTCTGAGCTACGGTTGTGCGTGACAATACATACTTCGTTGGTTCCCGGTCTCGGGGATGTTTCTGGCTCTATGCATTTAGTCCCTCAGGAACCGTGGACCTTAATTTACTTTGCTAAGTTCAGACCCCCTTTCTTTTTCTCTCCGGTGCCCATTACCCTGTTCTTGCTGTTGCTTAGTACTTACGTAGCTTCCCATTCATGTTCTGTTTTCCCAGCAGGCCTCATTGTATGCAGAAGCTGTGGTGGGGGCTACCCCATCTCCTCCCTGCCTCCAGCCTCCAGCGGGTGTTAGACATGGGAATGACCTTGGTGAGCGACACCACTGCTCTTGGGTTTCTTTTAGCCCAAAGGCTAGACCTAGAGTTGGATCACTTTTATCTTTCAAGTGAAATAAAGGGTTTTTCAACTTTAAAAACATAAGTAAATAAATTAACAAAGAGGAGTGGAAATAACTTGATAAGTAACATAAAACCAAAGCGCTGAGTAGAAAGTCATGGGACTGTACCGACAGCACAGTGGTGTGATGACACAATTTGTTAGCGTCAGCATGTTTGACTTGCGAGCCCAAGCCTGGGTTTGTCTGCGTAGACCGCAGAGGAGACCTGACCCTGTGTCTGTCCTTACCCTGTCCTGTGGTGCTGTGCCCTGCTTTGCTTTCCAGTCACCAGGAGCTAATCAGTTTTGCTACACCCTTCTGCCATGGTGTCTCCGACATGCGGCTACCATACCACAGAACTGAACCCTCTTAAAACAGGAGCCAAACTAAACCTTGAAGTTATGGATGTCAGGTGCTGTGTCTCCACAGTGGGAAAGAGGACTGACACAGAAGACTGGTACTATCAAAGTGGCATCCTTGGCACAACCGGCTGGCCTTAGGATTCAGAAATGTCAGGGACTGGTTTACAGAAGGAGTTTGAACAGATTAATGAAAGGGGCCAGATGGAGCTCAGGAGATAGGAGTGCTGGAAGGATGTGGATGTGACGGCCTGGCTTGGGGCATTTTCAGATGGGATGGAGAACTCTATCAGCTTGTAGAGTGGAGACCATGCCTGCTGCGCTCTGGCAAAGAGCTCTTCATTATCACCCATGGCCTGAGAATTTGTAGGACGCTACACTGAAAGGTGACTCACTAATTCAGTGGAGGAAATCTCAAGATAGCCTAGACCCAGGGCTGTGGCATGCTTACTGAGGAGAGCTTTTAGACAGAATTTGAGTAAGAATTTGAGGCAAAGGGAGCAGAAAGAGAGAGAGAGAGAGGGAGAGAGAGAGAGAGAGAGAGAGAGAGAGAGAGAGAGAGAGAGAGAGAGAAGAGAGAGAGAGAGAGAGAGAGAAATAAAACTTGTCCTAGAAGGAACTACACACACAGTTGGGACTGGAGCAGATGTGACAGCTAAGGAGATTGGCTCCCTTAAAGAATTAAGGACTTTGCACAGGAATCAGCAAGACCCCATTTGTCAAAGGCCCAAGTATGCAGAGGAGTCATTCTTTGATTTGAGAACAGTGTCCCTTCAGGGGCCTCCTGCTTGAGAAAGGCCCTGTAGGGAGTTGGATCCCCAGAATTCATTTCCTTCTGCTCAGCTCTTTAGACACTGAATGGGTAGTCAATGCATTATCCAAGCATACCTGGACACCGCATTGGATGGCAGCAGACACTGACAGCGTCCACATTACGGTAATTTTCGGAAACACAGGGCAAGAATGGTAAGTCAGGGAGACGTCCATCCAGACTGGCTGAAAGCCCCAGGACACTAGCTAAGGCCCATCCAATAGGGCAGGATGTGCAGCTGTGGGAAGCACCTGCATGGACCGTGAAAGGCGTAGAAGGTCAGAGACACCAGGCTAGTGGAGGCTTTTGAGAAAAGCTTCAGGGTGGGAGCAAAGTCAGCAGAGAGACATTGCTCAAGCCACCTGGTGCTCGTGCCTCGTACCCATGAGCCCTGGCTGCTCCAGAGGGAGCAATGGGGTGTAAGGTTTGTCCTGCTTATACTTGGCCTTGGTTTGGTTCATTTTTCTGTATCTCCCTATTAGAATAAGAATGGCTACCCCATGTATCTTGTGATCATATAACTTGTGTTTGTTTTTATTTTTACTTTTACTTAACTGCATAAGTTCACGGGTGAGTTTGACTCGAGTCTCAGAAGAAACAGGGACTTGGGCTTTTGAAAATGCCCAAGGAAGTCTGGATACTTTCCAAGGGATTATTTCGCTTTCACTTGTACACAGGAACAATAACATGTGCCGTACTTGTTAGGTAGCATTAACTTATTGCATTCATTTACAGATTAACTGTGCTTCAAGGGGATGTGTTTGGATGTCACCTTGACAAGGGGTGGTTGACATGGTTAAGTTGGATTGTGTCAAAGTCACTGGCTTGGGACTCATGCAGATGACGGGTAGAGCACACTTCCGAGTGTGTCGGGTGGGCCACGGAGGCATAAGCTGGGGCACTACACCTCACCCTTGCCCTGTCTCTCTGCAGCAGTTCCCCAGCTCTGTACCCTGACTGCTAATAAGAAGGGATCTTTGTTTCCCCAGGCCTTCCCCACATGGCGCTGCTCCCTTAGAACCAGCTGGTCCCAGTGTGAGTCTTCCGCAAACACGAGCCAAACTAAACCTCTCCCTTCCGTCACAGATGTCGGGCCTTGCACCCCAGCACCAGGAAAGAGAGCTAAAACCCACAGTATCTGTGAGAGAACTAGAGCTACCCAGTCACTCACCGGGCATTACTGTGTGCTGTCCCGCGGCATGCACCTTGCTGAGCAACAGAGATGCGGCATTAACAGACAGGACGCAACCCTGTGGCTGAACAGTGAAGGCCAGCCCACCTAAAACTTACAAACGCTGATAAATTCCATAAAGAAGAAACCAAGGAAGCCAAGAAAACTGAAGCCAAGGCCAAGAAAACTGAAGCCAAGACCAAGAATGTGGTCTCAAGGGAGAATTTTGTTGAAGTGAAGTTAATGTGTGTGTGTGTGTGTGTGTGTGTGTGTGTGTGTGTGTGTGTGTAAATGTGTCCCACAGGCTGGGAGCAATGCAAGAAAAGACTCTAAAGGATAGATGTCTATAGATCAATCGAGAAGTAGCTTCTAGCGCTGGCAAACAGTAAAGAGCTCTGCAAGATGTACGGGGCTCCCCTAGGTACGGCCGAGCACATCCTATAGTGGGTTTGGGGTCTCTAAAAATCAATGACCAATTTTCATATTCAACACTCATTCACATTACAATGTGGGAAGCAGAGAAGGAATCAAAGCAGATAGGAAAAAAAAAAAATCAATTGCAATGTCGTCCTAGCCCAAGAAAGAGGAAATGGATGGCGATTTGGAAGCTGGTGGCTACAAGGGGTCAGACTGAGAGGCCTTGAGGAATGATATCACCACAGTCACATGGTTTAAGATGAATTTGATGAGGGCCCTGCAGGATGGCTCAGTGGTCTAAAGCTCCTGCTTGGGAAAGCTTGGGCAACTGCAGGGACCGCGGTTCGATCCCCAGCACCACATGCTGCACCAGCCCTGCCCTCAGGGCAGGCTGCTCTGGCCATAAAAGTAAATAAATAAATAAACAAAGATGAATTTGATGAGGAAGAGGAAGGGCAGTAAGACATAGCCATCTGCACCATCTCAGACTCTGATACAATTTCCCGGGGGGTTTTTTTGTTTGTTTGTTTGTTTTGTTTTGTTTTGTTTTGAGGGAGGAAATGGGTAAAGGGTAAAATGTTACCTCATTGATGTCACAACAGTCCACCTCTTTCTATGACGCACATTTTGATAAAACTGATTTATTTGGACTTTGTAGTCGCTCTTTTTCTGCACTCCACTGATTATTTCCTTGTTCTGTGGCTTGATTTATTTCTTCACCTGCTGTCTTTCTCATATAATGGTGGGTCTGAAGGCTTCGCAGAGTCTGGTTCACATCACCCACTCCGTTTTGCTTCCCCACTTCACAGGTAGCACTGTGCACTTCCGGTTGCATCACACTCAGGAGACAGCAATGCGGCAGCCCAATTCCTGGTCTGACCTAGAAATGTAAGTGGGCCCAACACACCCCACCCTAATGAGGTTACTCCTCCATCTTGTACCTAACAGTTTCAACATCCACCAGTGACAGTGGTCCCAACCCACTGCAAAATCCACTTAAAGAGTTAGCACAGAAAGATTCCAGCAAGATGTGAGTTTCCTGTGATTTCTCCCTACAAGTCCAATCCAAAGGCCCCGGCTAATTACTACTGACTTGAACTCTTTCACTCAGGTTGTTGCTGTGTCCTTCCAAAAGTTCTGGGTTCATGTTCTCAGTGACCTCTTTATCTCTTTTCACTCAGGATGTAACCATCGAAACCTTACCTTTTGCCTCTTCTCTCTCTAGTATCTCTTTGGGCTAAATTACATCCATTGCTTGCAAACTTCAAGCAGCTCCGTGTGCACACACCTCACAAAACCATAACAGCAGCATCGAACCGAGTGGCAATTTCCCCTTGCCAGCCAGGCCCCTCTTCTGCCACAAATCATGCACATCACCCTTCATCTCAAGCCACTTTCAGCCCCTCTCTTTCTGCCAAGGATGTCGTGTTTCTCTCAATCAACACTGGCTGCTCCTCCCACTCTGCCCCCACTCTATCCCCGTGTGTGGCCTGACAGCTCCGTGAAATCAGCTTCCAATATATCATGCTCGCTTTTCTCTTTCCAAGCCGCTGCTCCCCCCTAGTTCAGGTCACTCCTGTTGCCTGCACTACTACAGTTAGCTTCCTAATAGCTCTCGCAGGTTCTAGGCCCTGCTCTGTGCACTCGGCCCCAGACAGGGTCTGAGAAAAAGCTCCTACGTGCAGCTGGAGCCACGTAACCCCCTTACTCACCCATCTCTCCTTCCTGCTATCATCTGCCAAAAGAAGTCTGAGCTGTCCACGCATACCTGATCTGATGTCACACGTCCCTTTTACCTTCACAGGCTTTGCTGCACCCGTGCATTGCCCAGGCCTGTGCCGCTGGGCCATCACGGAGCTGCGAGCCTCTGCTGACCAGGACCGGACTCCTGCCTGATGCCCAAGCCATCTTCGGTGGCTGGCAGTCCGCTCTTTCTCTTCTCTGTCCACTGAATATCATATATATTTTTTTCCCCTGAAAGCTATTTGAATCACTAAGATGTCTTCTTTGTAACAAAAATACACTAAGAAAGTTTATTTGCGTAACAAATGTCACTTCCCTAGTTTCCGTGCCTTAAAGATATCATTTAGTGTATCCCCTCTGCAGTTATTATTTACTTCCTGTAAAATAGTTTCACAAAGATATATCCTTGGTAAATCATTTGGTTTCTACACATGACATAAAATGCATATATGTGTACATATATATATACATTATTCTGCAGCTCACTTTCTTCATGTAGTTTAAAAGGTTGTGCTTTTGCCTTAATTTATAGAGATAAGCTTCATTCATATTAATAACTGCTTCATATAACATTCTTAGCTCTTAATTTGCTCTGCAACTCCCACAAATGAGCATTAGTTTAATCCTTTTCTTAGCTATTACAAAAAAAAAAGACTGAAATAAACATCTTTACATGTAAACTCATAACTTATTATTTTGTTTTTCAAATCAATTTCCAAAACCGAATTACTGGGTCAGATAACATGCACATTTTAAAAGTAATAAAATGCAGCCAGATTACTCTCCAAAAGTAATAATGTATTCTTAATGGCAACAGCATATGAAAGGAGAGATTTATTTCCACACCTCTTCTAATAGTAATGTGTTAATTTCTTCATTTCTGTCAAGCTATTATTTAATAGGTATCTTCAAAGTCTAACATTGCAGACCCGTTATGAATTCATTCTCCGTTCTCACCCCAGCTGTCTTCCTCCTCCTCCAAGAGCTTTGCAGAACTTTTTCTGCACTTTCATGGAACTTTTGATATTAGACTTTGTGCTGGGTTGAGTTTTCTTACTTCATATGCCTGTCACACTGGACCTTCAAGCAAACAGTTCGTCCATCTTTTTTTTTTTTTTGTATTTAGTACAGGGTCTATAAGGTCTCATTACACAGACTGGACTCGTAGTCATTCTCCTGTTTTCAGCCTCCCGAGCACTGGGATTGCAGGTGCGTGCCACCACGCCCAGTCTCTGTCACTGTCTCCTGCACCCCGAGGGTGGGGCCAGCATAGCATCAGGGGATCCAATCCCGGCCACTACACTCTCCTAAGCAGGTACTTTAGTCTGCTGAGCCCTCTGGCCAGCCCATCACCCATCTTACCTAGTGTTATAACTTACACAGCATCAGCACTGTGATGGTATATGGGAAGTGCTGTCATTTTTACTTAAAAGGACACAGTTGAGTCAAAAAAGAAAAATAAGTGCCCAAGGAAAATAATTATATGTGTGCAACTCTGTGGACTCTTGGAGGAAATTGCAGGTTGACTGCTGCATCACTGACGAAACAGTTGCAAGGATGCAGACCTATATACACATCACTGGTCAGTGCTACGCTCTGAGCATCCAGGTGCGGACCAAATCAGCAAGAAGAGGAAACAAGTGCAGCATTTGTAAGCCGGACCCCCAGGCAGAAGCAAATGCAGGAGGAAGCCCACCAGAGTAAAAGGGAGCCTTTTCACAGGTGGGCACCACACCTTAAAATGGATTCAGATCAAATGCTTACTAGGAGACAAAAGATAAAGGTTTGCAATTCATCATAAAATAATTTTTAAAAATCTAAAATGAAAAAAGTCGAACACACATTGAACATGCCTGTATTTAACATTTTCAGAGCTGTTTTGCATGCATCCTTCCATGACACGATCATGCAGGCACACATGCACCCATGTGCACACACATGCACACAGACCTCTGAGCAGAAGAGTATTATTACTACTGCCCTTATTACCTACCTACGTGATGCATACTGGAGATAAACCTTCCCAAGGTCATAGATGGCACACATAGAAGAACTGACTTAGACGCCCAAGTCTAACTGTGTCTAGGATGCCTCTCATATCTCATCTACAGACATGCAACACAAGGGTCCAGCTGATTCTTTGTGAGAAGTGCTGTAGAGACCGTGATCTTACCAAGCAGGAGAAGATAAGGGTGACACCCAAGTCAGCCCATAATAAGCACTTATTCTGTGATTCTGTCACAGAAACTCCTCAGAGTCAAAGCTCTGGAGAAAAAAGGAACAAACTTTTACCCCACACACTTAACATTCGTTCCTGTGCTGGGAAACTGGACGCCATTGTATGCAGCCGGCTGACTCCACCTCGGCATGTCTTCATGGAAGAAGCTGCCAGACCAGCAAACAGCGGGACCCCCGAAGGCCCACTGCACCTTGGTGGCCCCCCAGGAAGGAGCCCTAGGACCTGAAGCCAGTAGGGACCAGCAGTCCACTTGGACTGGGCCCCGCCGGAGGGAGCCAAACACAGCAAGAAGACCCATGTCAGGTCCCGCCAGCCGAGTTTAAGTCCAATAGATCTAGAATCGGTGAGCAGAAGCCTACCACTGGGCCCAGCCAAGCCCAGACTAGGCCCAGACCAGCCCTACAGGAACATCCTCACAGCCCAGAGGTGGCAGCAGGCAACTGGGTGAGGTAGTCTGTCTGGAAGACTCCAGGTGCAGGAAGGGGAGGTGCCCAGACAGAACTCAGGGGAATGAATTGAAATACAAATTTCCAATTTAAGATGTGTTTTGTTATCCAGCTATAATGGTTGTTCCTATGGTGTAAAATACAAACCCTTGAGTTACAAAAGTTTGTCAGTTTCTAAATTTTGCTAGCTGTTATTAGTATTGCTAATTGTACTACCGTAAGTATGAAACATTATCTGCCTTAACCACATGTCTTCACTGAGCATTAATATAGGCAGAAGCTTGGGTAATAACCTCACCAAAGCCTTACACAGAAAGACAGAGTTCCCATCAGAATCCAGTATCTCACTCTCAATCAATAGAGAAGGCAAAATCTTGGAACACAGAAAAAATAAGAATCTGTGACACAGGAGAGATACCTAAAAATTAGACTCTTTACAGAGAAAGTCTAACCTCAGTGATACAGCTACCTGCTGCTAAACTTCAAAAAAAAAAAAGGTATTACAGATCAAAATAAAGAGTCCTCTCTCTGAAATAGAAAATGACATTCATTCCTAAGGAACAATGTATTGATCCTCTATAGGGACAATCTGTGAACTTGGGAGGATTAATTGCCAATATGCTATGTGTAGGTAATAATAATAATACTCTTCTACACAGAAATGTGTGTGTGTGTGTGTGTGTGTGCACGCGCGTGTGTGTGCATGTGGATATTTGTGTAATGGAATGAAGTGTGTAAAAAAAAAAAAAACTCTGAGGCTGGGGAGACAGATCAGTACAATAAGTGCTTGCCTGGCAAGCTCAAGGTCCTGAGCTCAATCCCCAGTACCATGAATAAACAAACAAACAAACAAATAAATAAATAAATAAAATTTAACAACTGAAAATATTAAATAGACATGTGCAGTGCGTGTTTGACCTTTTTCACTGTAGGTATTTTAGTCGTTTTCCTAAGAACGACATAGACTCACTGTGCAAAAACAGGAAGGCCGGCCATGCAAATCTAGTGTAAGATGTAACAAAACAGACCTCTAAGCACAAATAGCACAGTCACTTGAAACGGCAATACAGTTGTCTCTAAACCTCTTCTTGGCTGACCACACCTGTGTCTCGCAGACCTGTGGCCCCTTTTGCGCACTCCCAGGCCTGCTGCTCGTGGCCTGGCTCCATTCCTTCGAGCACATTTTGCCTGATTCTCCTCTTTTTCAAAGCCACCGATGTCTGCTGTCCTCGTGAACACTCTCCTTCCAGTTCTTTCTTACTCCCCCCATGATCCCAAAAGGCACAGAGAGAGAGAAAGCCGTGGAAGGTGGCTTGCCTGCTGGGACTCATCCAGCAGCTCCCTTCTTCTCTTCTATGGTAACTCCAATGAACTCTGGAGCTCAGCCAGGTAGCCACGGAGATGCTGGAGGCAGAAGCGAACTGTCACTGGCCATACCTGAATTCAGTCTCCATACTTAACGTTGCTCAGGATCCTGAACAACACATAACACCTGTGTCCTCCTCAGCATTCTATTCAGTGCTGAGAACATATGAGTAGCCACACTCTGAGACTTTCATCAGGATTAAATTAGGTACTAAGCATGCAATTCACAGTATGCTTCCAGTTGGTAGAAAGTACTTATTATTATATCTATCAGAGATGGGCCACTTTCAGGCAAAACTCAAAGTCTGCTAGCCCCCAAATAAACTTCTAAGCAATACGAATGTAAGTTTAAAACCTATTTCTTAGAATCCCTCTCAGGTATGAAGTCAATATGATAATATTCAACCCAACTAACACAGAAAACAAGGAAATTGCTGAGGGGCTTATGCAGGTTCCAAATAAAGAACTTTCAGGGAAGCATCATGCCTTTTGAAGAGATACACGAATCCTTGAAAAAAAAAAAAAATGTGAATGTGTTCACAAGGTTAATCCTCTAGGAAAGAAAAATGAAAGCAGGAACTTCATGAAGATAAATCACCTTGTGACTTAGACCATAGTTAATGGAAATAATTTTGTCAGGTACATACTGGTGGTAAAATGTGAAGGAAAATCTCAAGAGGGTAAAATGATAAGCTCACCCCCCTGTCCTTTCCCATCTGCAGACTCCATCCATGGTGACACCACATCCCTATCTCACCTAGGCGTGACACCACATCAGTGTACTAATGTCAAGGGGCACTTGTGGAAAGAGGTATTATTCAAAAGATGACTCAAGGCCGAGCATTGGTTCTGAGCACCAGCACAGTGCAAGAGCATGAAAGACGCCAAGAGCCCTCAGAGACCACTTGGGCCAGAAAGCCAGCTCAATGTACTTGAGGCTGAGTGGCATAAAATGGGTGAATTTCTCTACCCATTCTCAGGAGTGGTTGGACAGGAAATTAGGAAGCTCATTAGACGGTTTCAGTAGAAGTAATACAGATGGAGACAGAAGGAGAAAAGGGTAAGCCATGCCTAGATGAATTATTAATTTTCATTTTGTGGTTCAGTTGGCCAAACCTAAGGATCAAAAGAGTGGGACAGAGGCAGAGAGGAGCAGCACAGCCCACGCAGTGTGTGCCCCGGAGCAAGCGCGTTTGCATTCCCACAGGGAGCCATTATGAGAAAGACCTGTTCAGAGAAGTGAATTATTCAAAATGACACAGCACGGAAGTGTCTGTAGTGGATTCTAAATTGATGTTTAAATCAGAAGAAAGAGGGGTTGGGCAGATAGCTCAGTAGAATAAGCGCTTGCCTGACAAGCACAAGGACCTGAATTCAATCCCCCGTTCCACAAAAACAAGCAAACAAACAAATAATAGAAGAAAGCATTAAGGATCTAAATTTCTTAATATATAAATATCCATATCAATAGAGGTTCTTTAAGCTTTATATTAGAAAAACTTCAGTGCAGAGAACAACAGCACAAATCCAGATATAGATGGGCACAAAAATCTGAAAACTACATGACAGAAGAGCTCAGATGAGCAACGAAAAGGAACAAATAAAAAGAAAAGTGAAAGAATGAAAGGCAATGTGCGTCCTTCCGGAAGCTACGTGCTCGGGAGGGGAGGAGACCGCCCTTGATAGAGGAGGACTGGTCCTCGGTCCTTGGGCGCTGAGGTAGCTGAGCTCCCCTGCTGGGAGGAAAGGCAAATTAATCCTATGTGGCTGGAGCTTGGTTCTGGACAAGAGAAAGAAAAGACAGAGGAGAGGTGGGAGCAAAAGAGAGGGAGGGAGGGAGGGAGGAGGGCGAGAGTGGGGCCATGTCTTGCAGGTGGGACAACACTGTACAACTCTAGAAATGAATTATCTGGAACAGTCGCAGCCAAGAAATCTAAGGCGAACCTCAGTTCAGTCTCCAGCACAAGAAAGAAAGAAAGAAAGAAAGAAAGAGGAAAGGAAGGAAGAAAGAAAGAAAGAAAGAAAGAGGAAAGAAAGGAAGGAAGGAAAGAAAGAAGGAAGGAAGGAAGGAAGGAAGAAAGAAAGAAAGAAAGAAAGAAAGAAAGAAAGAAAGAAAGAAAGAAAGAAAGAAAGAAAGAAAGGAAAAGAAAGAAAGAGTAACTTGATATCTTTAAAGGACTCTGGAATGAGCAGGTACATTAGAGAAAAATAAGGGATTTCCAAGCACAAAGTATGAAGTTTACTTAATAATAATAATGAATCTATGTTGTTTATTGTAAGAAATGTATCTGTATGATGTCAATATTTGGGGAAAGTAGGAGTCAAATACATGAGAATTGTATGCAGTATCCTCATACTTTTTCTTTGAATCTAAAAGTATTCTCAAATAAAAAAATTAAAAATTGCTAGCCTAGAAACACTATCAATTCTACCATCATTAAAAAAGTAAGAAATAAGAAATTCATAGATAAAAACATTGGCACAGCCTTGATATCACTGAAGTCCCCTTTTGCATTCACATGTAAATAATCTAAGACTTATATAATAATCTTATATTATGTAATAATCTTATAACTTAAGAAATTAAGAGAATTGTGTGTTGAAACACACATACCTTCTTAACATTGCAAAACCTTGAAATTGAGCCTTGACTAGTTTTATGAAAGCAGAAAATCAAATGACCTTCTGTTTATTTAAACATATTACTGACCTTGCATCCAAAAAAAATTTACACGGGCAACTATTATTAATGCAAACAATAAAACTGAAGGCTCGATAGAAAGACAAGGTCCAAGATCAGAGGATGGCTGTACACGTGGTACAGTCACTAGGCTCTACGCTAGACATTGAAACAAAGGGCCCGCAATCAGGGACACAATGAAAGAGCACCCCGCATTACCCTCAGTCTGTTCTTTCTACACCCAGAAGGGTTTTTGAAAAAAACACCATCTTCCATTTTCCACTATGCAGCCGCGTCTGGAAAATTTGAAAGAAACCTGCAGCTTACAGTGGCCATTTGAGCTCACATTAAGCCAAGACACTTTCAAAAGGTGTCTACCGAATGTCAGGTTTCAGTCAAGGTTTTAATTTCACAGTAGATTTAACCAAAGAGATTTAAATTTACCAAATTAAAAACACATGCCTTAGAGCACCCTCCAAGCCCTGCAGGAGGAAACTCAGGCCACAAAAGTTTGATCAGAGCCTCAACTAGAAGTGAAAAAGAAGAAGGCAATGATGCTAGATGCCCTCATTTAAAACCTCAGATGCTCAGGATGGAGAAAAATGGGGAATCAGCACTGCAATAAAAGGATGCATTCTTGCTGACTGGAGAGGGCTCTTCCGATCACAGGGCGCCCACCTGCCCCCAGCATCCTCCTCCACAGCCCCCGTGCACACATGTGGAACACCAAGTGTGTACAGGGAACTCCCAGAAATCGATGGAGAGGTGAACAATGACTGATAAAAACATCCAACCATAGGTGACAATCTTGCACAAATGTGGGCACAGGTTACTAGATAGTGAAGGAATCCAAGCCACTCATGAAAATGTCATGGTACGAAGGAAGGGAGAGGGGGGCAGAGTGGCCAGGAGTGGGGTGAGTCCAAGAGTAGATGTCAGCTAATCAGAAAAGGCAAAGAAGATGCTGAGAGGGGAATAGAACCGGTAGCAGCTGATGCTAACGCGGCATTCGCATGCGAAGGATGCTGCAGTAGGCTCTAGACACACAATCTCGTTCTCACATTGGTGGAGTTGTGTGGGCATCGTTCAGTTTTTAAAATAGAAAACCTGAGGGTCACCACGCTTAAATGTTTCCCCTCTGATATTCCAAGTAGAGGACAAAATCCCAGGTTTTGCTTTCTTTGTTTTCCCCATTGCACAATCTTTATCTCATGAAGAAAGTTAACGCCCAGGGCTGGCCCAGCATGCCGTGCCGGCTCTGTCCCAGGGTGCACTGAGAAGGCAATTGAGACTGGGCATGGTGGTGCAAGCCTGTGATCCCAGCCTTTGGGAGGCTGAAAACAGGAGGATCACTGTGATTCTGAGACCCTATAGACCCTGCACTAAATACATAACAAAAGGAAAAGGGAGTAGAAGAGAAAGAGAGAGAGAAAGAGACAGAGAGGAAGAGAGAGAAAGAGAGAGAGACAGAGACAGACAGAGACAGAGACAGACAGAGACAGAGACAGAGAAAATTAACACCTGGCTAATAATCACTCTGATAAAGTAAGTTCCAAAATCTCACATTAATTACATAAGATGTAATCCCTCAAATAGGTTTTAGACTCCCTAATACAGGAAATAACAAGCTCGTGTGCTTTTAGAAATAAAGCATTACATATTTATATCAACATGATAGATTTTTTTTAAAATGCTTCCATGAAACACTGAGTTTGCCCCACTGAACTAAAAATACTTGCCATTAGTGAAATAAAATCCACTTGCTCTGCTATGAAACAAAAAATTAGCAGGTTAATCTGTGACTCTGTACACTTAGAATTGTGTATTTTATTTCATGTAAGTTATATTTCAATTAAAATAACTAAGTGAAGAGAGAAACAGTAAGGAAATTGAGCACGAAATTCTACATTTGGCTATGCTTAGTATAACAAACACTCCTTTCAAGAACAATGCAAAAGATTATTTAAAATATAAAAGTAAATTTTTGGAAGGAATTAGACTATTGCTGAGCACATGAAACCGGCAGGCAAAATCACAATGAGGGGAGACACAGCGCTGTGGGCCCAGTGTTGCGTGGCCAATGCCTCTGCATGGGCATGTGTTCAGTAATTCACATAGAAAAGAAGAAAAGCCAACAGAAGCACGGCTCTTAGGGAAGCTCGGCAAACTCAGAAGTCTTTTAGGGATCAAGAGGCAAAAATTGCGCTTTAGGCTGCTGATTCAAGCGAGACTTGGGAGGCCAGATTTGCTGAACAACGAAGGTGTAACAAAGTAAGACCGACTAGCAAGACTCTCGCCTGGGGCGCTTGCTGACTCCTTCAGCTATGCAGGGAGAAACGCTAAAAAGCCAATAAGAAATAACTGAAAGGCAAAGTGGAACTTTCCCAGTCTGGCAGTACATAAAACAGCAGTCTGCCAGCCATAAGGTCTAAACAGGGAGCCACGTGGTCCCAACACGAAGAGCAGCCCCAGGTAACGCTCAGGCTCAGGCTCACGTACTCCTCACGCAAGGAGGAAGACACCAGCGGGAAGCAGCTGGAGCAGGCAGCTCGGCCTATGCCAGCTGCACGCGGCCGCGGCCCACGGCAAGCTCTGCCCTGGCGATTTTGCAGTGAGGGCTTGGCCCACCCTGCGACACTTCGCACCAGCCAAGAACAGACTAGAGAGGTCGATTTTATTATTGTTGTTGCTGCTGCTGCTGATACTATTACGTGTTTGTAGGACCTGAGGGTTACGTTCCTTGTGTGAGTTGGGTCCTGTATGTAGCCCAGTCTGGCGCCCTCTCTCGGCCCTTATCCCTCCCTCCTCCCTCCATCTCTCGATCCATGTCCCATTTGAAAAGCTCTGGCTCCCTATCTCTGTTCTCTCGCCTTTGTCTTGCTCTTTATTTATATTTGGGGCTTCTCATACAAGATAAACCATGCAGTGCTTAAGCCCGTGTGTCTTACTGGGTTCCCTGAGCATCGTAGTCTTAAAGCGCATTTATCTCCTACACATCACTCAAGTTTGTCCTTTGTCTACAGCAGAATGGCACGTTGTCATGTGTAAACACCATGTTTTTTATCCTTTCATCCGCTGATGGACATGCAGGCTAATTGCAAGGCTAATTTGCTATGAATGGTGCTGCTCTCCATATGCATTTATAGGGATCTGCGTGATGGCTTTAAATCTTTTGGAAGGATGTCCAGAAAGGGAACATCTGGATCAAATAGAATTTCTAATTTCAATTTTGTGAGGAATCTCTATAGTGATTCCAAATTGGTTTTCTGAGTTCACTTTCCCAACAGCCGCGTAAAGGGCTCCTTTCCCTTCCTCAAGGCATCTCCAGCATTTGCTATTATTTGATTTTCTGATGACTGGGCATTCTTTCTAGGGCAAGATGGCATCTTGGTGTTGCTTTAGTTGCTCTAATAACTAGCGATTTTGAGTATTTTTTATATGTGTATAGATTATTTGTTCTTCTTTTGTCAACTATCCCTGTCTTATTTGCCAGTTTTTTTTAATGAGGTCTTTTAATTGGAGCCATTTAAATTTTTGAGTTCTTTATATATTCTATGATAGGTCAGGTTTCCAGGTTTCCCAGGCACCCTGCCTCCAAACTCTCCCCCACCTCAGCCCCACGCAGAGTCAAACCGAAGACTGCAGAACAGGTCCACCTGACTTTAACCTGGGCGAGCAACCATGAAATTCTTTGTTAACACTAAAGGTCCCCCACAGACCAGGTAGCCCTGCCACAATTAGCTCACCCTCGGCTGTTGCTGCTCCCCCCAAGCTGTGATCCGGGTGTTCCAGCCCGTAATCGCCTTCCCTGAAAGATCCTATAGTCTCTAGTCCCCCCTTTGTTCGCTGCTGTCTTGGTCCACCAGACAGACAGCCTGCTTGACGCCCGACATAACTCTTCTACTCCTGTCAGAATACATGCTGCGGGCAATTGCTCGGGTTCATACCCAACACTGTATACATTAGTGTTCTGTCTGAGACATAGCTAACAAACTTGGCTTCTGTTTTGTAAGTTGTTGTTTTGCTCTGTTGTTTGTTTCTTTGGCTGTGCTGAACATCTTTATTTTTTTTTTATTTACTAATAGCCAACAACATTAATTTTATTTGCATTTATTTTATAATTGATTTATTCCCATGCCATAAGTTTTTGTTTCTTCAATTTCTTCTGGGATATCTTTTTCTTCCATGCAACCTCCTCCTCTGGCTTAGGAATAATTTGTTCCTTTTCAGTAAGGATCATCTCAATATGGCAGGGGGAGCTCATGTATGGGTTAATCCGGCCATGAGCTCTGTAAGTACGGTGGCGCATCTTGGGTGCTTTGTTCACTTGGATATGTTCAATAACCAGAGAATCTACATCTAAACCCTTAAGTTTAGCATTACTCCCTGCATATTTAAGCATGTGCAACAAAAATTCAGCACTCTTTTTGGGCCACTGACCCTGTACTCAGCCCCACTCTTTGGCCTGGGCACACCTACCAACTCCACCATTGTAATGTCGGAATGGCACACACTGCTTCTTTAATGTGACATCCTTCAGATACTTGGTGGCCTTTCGGATACGCATACCCTTGATGGCCTGGGCAGTTTCACATATATTCTTAAAATGAACTCGAAAATTTGAGCCTCTTGATTTGCATGATTTTGTGGGGTTCTCTGGGTTGAGAGAGTAGCGAACCATTTTCACAGGACACCACAGGCCGCTTACAGGAAAAGTTGTGCCAAACATCTTTAATTTGATATGATCCCATTTATTGGTTCTTGTGCGACTCCTTTTCCATTCACAAAGTCCTTGGCAACACCTGTGATTTCGGGAGTTTTTTCCATGAGTTAAAGTGTTCATGGTTGAGCATTTACGTTTTGACCCATTTTTATTTTATTTTAGTACATAATGAAAGGTTTACATTTATTCTTCTACATGTGAATATCCAATATTTCAATACCACATCACCATTCCTATGGTGTATGTTTTCATGCCGTTGTCAAAGGTAAAATAGTTGAATATTCCTGGAGTTGTTTCTACAGCCTATTCTGGTCTATTGGCCTTCATGTCTATTTTTATCCCATACTGCTTTTCTCACTTTAGCTTTATAATATAATTTGAGGTAGGATTGTGATGCCATCTGCTTTAGTCTTCTTAAGCATGAATTAGTTTGCTATTCCACAGCCCTTCTGGTTCCACATGAATTTTAGGGTTATTTTCACCAGTGGTGCGAAGAATGCTGCATCTTTATTAGGATCATATTAAATCTGTATATCAACTTTGGAAGTATTTGCCATCTTGGCTCCAAAAAAAAAATCAGATATCTTTCTATTGTCTGATGTCTTCTTTGATCTCCTTTTATTGAGAGCTGAAGTTTTCATAGTAGAGGCTGTTGCCTTCCCTAATCAAATTATTTCCTAAGTATTTAATTCTTCTTGATGCTGTTGTGAGTGATATTCTTTTCCTAATTTATTTTTCAGTAGATTCATTTTAGCGTGTATGAGTGCTATCGCTTTTCCATGTTGATTTTGTATCCTGCTATGTTACCTTATTTCATTATTAATTTTGAGTCTTTGGTGGATTTGAGGTGCTCATCCTACAGATTGTATCATCTACAAACAACAGTAATCTGACTTTTTCCTTCCCCACATATACTCCTTTTGTTGTTGTGTTTAGTTTGCCAAATTGCTCTAGCTAATATTTTATGCACAAGATTGAACAGGAGTGGTGATAGTGGGTATTTTATTATGTTCCTGATTTTAGAGAGAAAGCTCTCGGGTTTTCCCCATTTAATATGATGTTGGCATCATGTTGGTCATAAAGAGTTTAATCAACTGGGATAAGTTCCTTCTGCTCCTAATTTCTTCAGAGTTTTTATCATAAATGGATGTTGTATCTTGTCAGTAGATGTTTTCTCTGCATCTATTGAAGTGGTCCTGTGATGTTTGTCCTTGCTTTTGTCTATGTCATGTACTGCATTTATTGATTTTTGTATGTTAAACCATCTTTGTATCCCTGGGAGGAAGTCTCCTTTGTTGATTGTATGATAGTTTTGATTATTCTTTGCATTCTGCTTATCAGTATCTTGTTAAGGACATTTGTATCTGTACACATTGAAGAGATTTGTCCATAGTTCTCCTGTGTAATGGATCTTTGGTTTTGGAATCAGAGTAATGATAGATTTCAGAAATGGCTTTAGAAGCACTCCTGCCTTTTCAATTTTATTAAAAGTCTGGAGGGGTTATCGGTGTTAGAACTCCTCTGGAGTTCTTATAGAAACTAGCAATGAAGCCATCTGCACCTAGGCTTTTCTTATTTGATGGATTTGTTTTATTATTGCTCCAGTTCAGTTGCCTGTTATTAATTATTGTGGATTTTTAAGTTTCCTTGATTCAATTTTACTAAATCACAAGTATATAGGAATCTATCCATTTCTTCAGGATTCTCCAATTACTCAGGGTACAAATTTACAAAGTTGTTATCAACAACTTTTTTTATTTCATCTTTTGTAATTTCATCTTTGTAATTTCATCTTTTTTATTTCTAATTGTATTGATTTTGGTCTTTTCTCTGCCTTTTTTATTACAATGGCTAAGGTTTTTGTATATTTTGCTTATTCTTTCAAAGAACAAACTCTTCAATTCACTCAGTTTTGTTTTTTTTTTTTTTTTGGGGGGGGGGGGGGAGGCAGGACCGGGTTTGAACTCATGGCCTTGTACTTGCCCAGCAGGCACTTGTGCCATGGAGCTATCTCCCCAGCCCCAATTCACTCAGTCTTTATTTTGGTTTTTTTTTTTTTTTTTTTTTTTTGACCTGAATTTCAGTGACTTTTCCCTGATCTTTACAATTTCCTTTCTTTTATTAGTTTTGGGCTTAGTAAAGAAAAAAAATTAAGTGGAAAATTCAAAACAGGATGGCATGTAGATATAAGGATATATATATATATATATTGCAAATTTTTTTACTAAATTATGGAAAGATATGATAACAAAAATAAATAAAAACCAGAATCTATCTCCCAGGAATCTGATTCCTGAAGTGGGTAATGCACAAATTGAAAATAATTGGGTCTAAATCATTCCACTGACAGTGCCCAGAAAGAAAGAAAGAAAAAGAAATTTTTCATTCCTGTCCACAATCCAGATCCCAAGTGCTTTCCAGCTCCCAACCTTATTTCCCATGCCATAATTGTCCAGCTCTCACTCTGATTCTGCAGCTCTTCAGGCAACGTTTGTTTCTGTTGCTTCCAACCAAGAATTGGACTCGAGCTGCCAGGGAAGTGGAGGCCAGCTGGCTGGCGCAGATCTCCTCAGGCTGCAGCAAGCATCTCCTCCCGCTTAGGGACAATGCTGAGTGTGCTCCAGAGTGGCACCACTGCCCTTCAGGGCCTCTGTGCTGGCTGAGGACTCTAAGTTGCGTAGGTGTGCAAGTGAAAGTAGAGGTTCACAAACTTGAGGTAGGCAATGACCACTGACTGGGGTAGAACCCCCAAAATATCATATTTACATTTGCATTCAATAACATCACAGTTTTATAATATTGCTACACTAGAAATCCTTGGTTTCTACAGATTTCAACTGCATTGCTCAATCTCTGAAACTAATCCCAAACTGTACCATATAAATAGCACATTTTTAAAGCCAGAGTTCTGCATTTCAAAATCTTAGGGTTAGCTTTTTCAATGTATTGATTTTTCTGTCTTTAAAAAAAAATTGGTTTTGAATATGATCCAAAATAATGGTCTTGTCTCACCTGAATCATTATATTTCTAAAAAGTCAATTGAAGTGCAAATTCTAGAGATAATGGCATTCAGTTATGCAGGATGAAGGAAGAAACAGCAAGTGCACAACACTAAACACAGGAGGTAACAAGGAACAGGCGAGAAAGGAAAGGGTGATGCTTTTAATAAGCTAAAAGTTGCTGGTAAAACTAGTAGGTGTCAAAAAAAAAAAAAGCCAAATATTTTTAAGAGGTGGTGATGTCTGAAAAATAAAATCCACAGTGGGAAGTAAGAAAACTGTCAGTACTGTCAGTTGTGATTCAGTTGAAAAGAAGCTCAAATGGGAAAGTTGAATCTATTTTTCAGTTAAGAAAAATATGATCAATTATACAAAACATCCCCAGACACCAGCCCAAGAGGCCAACAAACGCTGCAGAAATTCTTCATGGCCATCTTTAAAGGCCCTGAACTTTCAAAACTGAAAGCAAAGGGTATTGTTAGCCTGAAACTAAGCTTTTCATAACAATGACTCACAATGATTCATCTTTTCTTAAACTAATTGCTGTACCACAGATCAAATCAGGAACCAGTAACACAGGCTGAAGAAGACCAGAAAAATGCCTCAGACTAGCACTCACTGTCATGACAAGCATTTGACAAAGGGCTCCAAAGCACTCCAAAACTGGTGAGACAGAAAGGTCAACTCACCCAATTCACTGACCCAGTACATATACCAAGTGACTGGGTTTGGTTTGAAGAAGAAAGCTGATGCAAAGGGAGCTCTGAATTCCTCTGGAATAGTCTCTCGCTGGTTGATTTCTACCTTTTAAAATCCCTGTGCTTTCCTGCACCTTATCCCTCTGGAAGACTATGGGCTAGAGACCCACAAACTCCCACACAGCTCCAAAGAGGTTTTCCTCCTCTTCAGGCTTCTACAGGACAGTATTAAACCATCACATCCTACTTCTCATGTGCATATAGAGCACTGAAGTCAAAGGTCTTTAAGCCAAACTAAACCACGCAGCAAGACCAAGGCAATGATCCATACGGGCCGGTAGTTTTGACAGTGACTGATATGAAGATATGTGCTCATTAAGGAAATGAGGCAACCTCAAGTCAGGATTGGAAATTCTGCTCAAGGACAGATCGTATTGGATGTCCTGGCTCCCTTAAAAGTTTTCATTCATGGAAAAACAGCAGGTGGCCCTTTAACTTTGAGGTCAGAAAGATTTTCTACTAGTATGATAGTTATGTTGCTATCTGTACTTGAGAATCAGAAACAACACTTGTCTTGTCTTGGCCTTTCAGAAGTTGTTTTTTTTTTTTTTTTTTTTTTTTTTTTTTTTCCAGAGACTGAGCAATGAGGACTTTGTATTCAAGGGATCCCAGACTCTATAGACATAGGGGATCTTATGCCTCAAGAATTAAAGAATCTCTAAGTTTACTTTTGTTTACCCTGGGTTTCATGGAGTGGAGCTTGGTCTCACAAGCTCCTCTATATTTTCAGACTTTCCACTTGGACTGCTCCCCTTTGGACCGGTGTGATCGCATCGTTGAACTAGATAAGACGCATTCACTCAGCCATCGTTCACGGGGCAAAGATCTGATGAATCCCAGGCCCTCTGGTGAGTGGTGTCAGAAAAGAGAGCTATCGTCAGTTAATCAGGACATAGAAGTAGCCTATCACAATGAAATTCACAAAGTACAAGCTCACACTGGCCAGCCAGTGAGGAGACAGTGAGGAGGGAAGAGATGTGAGTTTGCCCTTGGGACTGTGTATGTCAGCTGACACAAGGAAACATAGGCTGAAAAGGACACTGAGGCTGGGGGTAGACTGAGCCGCAGAATTTAACATCTCACTTCAAGAAAGAGACCTTGAAAAAAAAGAAATTCTAGCCCCATGAGAGTACAGATACTTACTAACACTCAATGTTTTTCCAGCTCCCTTATTGAGATTGTGGTAATAAACAACATCAGTGCCAGTGACCCGAACCCCAGGAAATAACCCGTTCCTGCCAAGTAGCCATTCCTAGATGTCCATCAGGCTGTTTCCTCTGCCTTTCCTGCTTCCCAATTTCTGGGCTTCCGCCTGGTTCTCACACCTAGAAAGGTTCTGCCAACATGAGCCAAGAAGTCAAAATGTATCAGTGCTGTCTCACAGGCCTGCTGCTGGCTTCTCTGTGACAACTCAAACTTTATGGGAAAATGCAAGGATTTCAGAACTCTTCACATGCTCCCGAGTTAGACTTCCTACAACCTGAAGAGGACCATCAGCTCCTACACACAAATAAGAATAGAAGATCACTTAGAAAGTCTTGTAGGAGTATACTTTCAATAGAAGCATGCAGATCTGATTTATTTCACTTAAGAGTAAGGTCGCTAGTTGCATCCATTCACCAATAAAAGCTTCAAATATATGCTTCTTTATATCTGCACATTACTCCATTGAGCAAAAATACAGCATCTTTATTCATTCCTGCGTTGATGGGCATCTGGATTGTTTCCAAGGTAGAAATGAAGTTTGAACGATATCTTTTCAAAAAGAAGGAATTACTGAGAAGAGGAGGACAGGAGAGGAAGTGGGAGAAAGAAAATATATGTAAGCAGCTTGGACAACTGTACTGAGGACTTCTGCTGGTCTATGGAAAGGAACAGTTTACGTTTAATTGGTGTTGTCTTCTTTTTCGATTCTTTTTCCTTTTTCTCTCTTCCTAGTTTCTTATATTTTCCTTTTCTTTTTTCTCTCTTCTTATAATTTTCCACACACATATCTGGTAATATGAACAGGTAATTTCAAGACAACCCTATGCAGTACAACAAATTCTCTGAAATTTGCATTCTTTTGTTTAGTAAAATTCTATGTCATTTGAATATTTTTTGCTTTAATACTATCTTGTACTCTAAAAAATAATTTATAAATACTAATTCATCTAAAAGAAGTAGTTTAGGAGAAAAGTGTAAGTAAGAACTGTAGTGTTCTTGAGAGCTGTAAGAGGCTTAAATCAACAGCCTTCAACATTGCCAGTTTCGCCGGTAACCCACTGCCATTATGAAACATTGGACTATGTATACAACTACTGCCTCTTAGTTCAAAAAGAAGACAATTTTTTCTTCTTTTTTTTCTACTAATATCAATTAGAAAATTTATCATGTCTACACCCTGTGCTCTGTATAACTTTTATGAGGACAATATGCAATGTGTCAATTATTGCAAATGTACTACTAACAAGTTTTGAAACTCTCATATTGTTATCTCTTATTAACAGTAATTTAAAAATTATTAAAATTTTAAAAAAATAATCATAGAAAGGCAAAAATACACTATCCAGAGGCTAAAAAGAAAAAGAACTGTACTTCTCAAAGAACAATTCCATAAGAGAGTGCAATCTTAAAATCTTTTAAAGTTTTTATGCTGATCGCCGAAGTGGCACATACAGTTTAAAGAATTCAACGAATGAATAAGTACAAGAAAAGGTAAAGCTCTTTTTTTTTTTTTTTTTTTTTTTTGGTCTTTTTTGAGACAGGGTCTCGCTGTGCAGTTCAGGCTGGCCTTGAACTCACGTTTGTAGCCCAGGCTGGTGTCAAACTTGCACCGATCCTCCTGCCTCAGCCTCCCGAGTGCTGGGTGAATAAGTACAAGAAAAGGTAAAATTCCTCCTCAAGGACACACTCCACAGGAATAACTACTCTAACCACATGTAGTTTAGATCTGGGTGTTTTTTCCTTACCATACAAAAATACCAGATTTTATTTATGCCTCAATTCCATTTTTGTCCATGGGGTCTTGTGGCACACTCCTATACCAGGGTATGCAGTGGCATCTCATTGGTTTCTTCATGGTGTACATAGTGTAGATAGTGGATAGGAATGTTTCATTAAGATAGAAAGAGGATCAGGGATATAGGTCAGTGGGACAAGGGCCTGTGTGATACACATAGCTCCTGAGTTCAATTCTCATCATTAATTGATTAATTAATCAATAAAATAAGTAACAGAAAACACCACAAAGCCTGAATACTGAAAGCAAAGATGAAGAAGAGGTCAAACTATAGACAGGCTTGAACTTAAGCAAATAGAATTCTAAACTTGGCAGGAAATAGAGGCTCAACAATCCCTTGTAACTCTGGCAAGCTCCTCTACTGTAGTGCGCCACTGCTGCCGGCCAAGTTAGAGAACCAGTTCTTCCCAGAGAAGGACCACTGGGCTTTGCTTCACATGCATCAAAATATACAATACGAATTTTAAGAGTAAGTGATTTTTTAAAACAAGTGGCCATTGTGGTAGTTCAGAAGGAAGTGAAACCACCAAGTGAGGTTTGTTTGTGTTTTGCTTCAAGAGAGCCGTAGCTAGCCATTTGTGTGTGGTATGAGGACAGAGCAAGATGAATGCAGTCTACAGCTCTTAGAAAAGTCCCCTCTGATGTGCTATCATGCGAGCTGACACCTTGCTTTTGGACTTTGTTCCTCCAGACATGTGACAAAGACTTTTCTGTTTCTAAAACTGTCAGCCTAACACTTTGTGAAATCTCTCCGATAGCCACCTGTTTCTCACCTTCATCATCTGGTCTGTCTAGCCAGACCTACGTGCCTTAACAATAGGTTGTCTAGTTTTGATGGTTCTTTCTCTTCAGAGTCCTATTAGCTACCCTAGGTCTTCTGCCTTTCCATATAAACTTTAAATCAGCATGGCAGTGTCTACAAAATAACTTGCCAGGATTTTTATGAAAATTGAGTTGAATCTATAAAACAAGGTGGAAAAAATTAGTGCTTTAACAATACTGAGTTTTCCATGAACACTACACAGGTACCTTTACTTTCACCTCTATTCTTTCCTCAGAATTTAACATTCTTTGCAAGATGATTTTGTACATATTTTGCTACACTTATACATTGTGTTCATTTTGAGTATGATTTTAAGTCAGCATTTGATTTCAAATTCCAACTGTGTCTTAGTGGTATGTAAGAAATTAATTTATTTCCAAAGAGTAACTTTGTTTATTATGTCTTTGCTATTCCTGAGTATTAATTATAGTGAGGTTTATGGTGACTCTCTGGATATTTTATGTATTATTTC
Organism: Myocastor coypus; assembly: GCA_004027025.1. Classification (NCBI taxonomy): domain Eukaryota; kingdom Metazoa; phylum Chordata; class Mammalia; order Rodentia; family Myocastoridae; genus Myocastor; species Myocastor coypus. Next base: position 24,795 of record PVJA010004459.1, on the reverse strand, counting down.
ACATGATAACTAAAATATCTTAATTTCTTCCTTTACAAGTTGTATACTTTTATTTCTCTCGCTCATATTAGTATGAGATCTAGGGCTTTCACTAGACTATTATATGTAGAGTGAGAAGATTCATACTCTTAACAACGACGCCCTGCTTCTCACGACTATGTTTCATGTTTGCTCTAGGTTTGGCTGTAGGATTTTTATAGACCCTTTTCATCAAGTTCTGAAACTTTATCCTTCTTCCTAGCTTGCTATTATATAGTGGACTACACAGACTGATTGTTTAAAGTGTATCTGACCTACATATTTTTCTGAGTTCCACTCATTCATTTTGCATAATAAACTTGGGCTCCAGCAAGAGAGTTCAGCGGTCTAAAGGCCCTGCTTTAGCCAACCTTAGGCAGGTGCAGAGGGCCACAGTTTGATCCCTAGCACCAACCCTGCCTTCAGGGAGGCTGAGCTGGTCAAAAATAAATAAATAAATAAATAAATTATTAATTAATTAACATTACACTGAACATGCCAAATTATTATTGCGGCTATTTCTATCCATGATCATGAAAAGTACCAATCTGTAGGGTTTTTTTCTCTTTTTGCAATATGTTTACATGGTTTTAGCACTAGGGTAGTTCAGACTCCAGAGAATGAATTTGGGAAATATTCTATTTACTGCTTGTTTTTTTTATCTAGAGAATATTTTATTATAACCAAACCCATGTAGATAAGAACTCGTGTATTTAATACAACACATTTCCCCTGTATCTATTTATTTCGAATTTTAACTGAACTTGTGCATAATTAGAATCTCTTGCTGAAATGCTTGGTAAAATTCACTAATACAGACACCATCTGGACTTGGAGCTTCTTTGGGGAAGTTTGTTAGCTTTTCTTTGTTATGACTGAATAACTGAGAAATAGCAACATGAATAAAGAAGGAAAAGGTTACTTGGGGTCATGATTAAAATCCTCGGTTAGCTGGTTCCATTGCTCTGGGTCTGAGATAAGCACAACAGCGCAGAGGAAGGGCATAGTGGGGAAAAGCTGCCTGCTGCATGCCAGTCTGAAAAGAGAGACAGAGGAAGAGAGAGAGAGAGAGAGAGAGGCAGAGACAGACAGAGACAGAATGGCAGAGACAGAGAGAGACAGAGACAGAGTCAGAGAGGCAGAAAGACAGGGATAACGTCACTGGAGAATGAGGTATGGCCTCCAGAGACAAAGACCCAGAGACCTATGCCCACCAGCTGTGCCACAGCTCTGAATGACCCATCCACCATGAATACATGAATGGACTTAGGATAAATCCAATGGATTTAATGCTTAGGTTAAAATATTAATGTAGCTATCTTCTTGATCCCGTCAGCCCTCTGAACCCCATACTGCTACAGGCACCAGTGCTGTTGCCCCGGCTTCAAGTTTTTGACACATGAGCCTTTCCCAAACAATTGCATGTAATGAAATATTCAAAATAAATATAAGAATATTAAAATCATCTCTAATCATGTGCTTTCGGTTGCTTGTGTATTTCGAGGAATCAGTCCTTAACTTTACCCTTATCATAGCAAGTATTATTTGTAAAATCTGGTAGCTAGCCACTAAGCAGTATATCTTTTTGTGGACTAGCACTGATTCAAAACTGCAGATGAAAAAAAGAAAAAAAAAAAAAAACTGCAGATGATAGTTTTGGGGGTTTTGTTTTTGTTTTTGTTTTCTGAACCCTCCCTTTCCGTCTTTTACCCCTGTGAAACTTCATCCTCCCTGCTGTTTCCCTCCATGAAAACTGAGGTCACTGCTTGGCTCAGGGCACTGAATTCCCAGGACGCCCCGCCCACAGTGAGGGCGTGGTCATTTGCCTCACTGAAGCCAGAGAGTGGGAAGAGGAATTAGATTCATTTAAAGGAACCGGAATTAATATTTCCCACTCCAATAGGCCATTATTACAAAAAGCCAGACCCTGTTCAGTAGAACAACTAATGAAACTTGATTTTTAAAGGGAAAAAGGCTATGTGCACTTTTCATTATCTCCTTCGTGTGGCAAACATGCTTTAAATTGGCCTAAAAACTTCGTCTAAGTGTGATTCAGCAGGTTAGCTTATGACAAGGCTGCACATGGCATGACTGGCCACGCTTAGGTCTGGCGTTGGTCCCGCCCATTGAGCATGTTTTTATGAAGTGGTTGGGAGTTTATAGGACTCATGTGAAAACTGATGAAGCCAGAAGAGAAACACTACATTGATTTTTACTAGGATAGTAAAATACAAGACTAAAACCTTGATAAAGTCAGGTAGGCGAATATTGCTTTTATTTCAGATGCCATGGTAAAAGACAAAGGGAGAAAAAAAACTACTATCAATTATATTAAGTCAACAAGGACAAAAATTACATTCATACCAAGACCTCAAAGAAAGACGACTAATCTTTGTTCTAAATGAAACAAGGATATTCACATACAGGAAGATTAAAGAGAAAAACATTGATCAATTTCCTAGGATGGAAAACTGGAGCAGGGGTGTAAGGTCCCTAGGTATACCTGTTTTAAAAATGTTCCTAAGTTGAGCCATAATTCAAAATTCTTCTATTTGAAGATAATAGCCCACTGCGATTGCTCAGATGAAACAATGCTTTGAAACACAGACTCTTCTTTTCTTTGAAACATTTTTGATAGTACATTGTTGGAAAAGATGCAGCTAAAAATCTGAAATGATGGAATTGGTGAAGAGATGCGACACTGTTTGATGTCATTTTGTTAGCTTGGGAGGCAGGTCAGACTCCGCTCTAGAAGGATCAACGTTTTCCTCCCATATCTGCCTGGCCTTTGAATTTATTTCTTCTCAGTACATTAGACAGTGGTTCTGAAACTGTTTTTACATCACTCACAGTAAGAATTAGATTTCACCTTGTGCTCAGAACATACAGACATTCCTATATACACATAAATATAACTTTTACAAAAGAATATGGACTTCAACCGTGTGCTCTCCTCTGACTCTTTTCCTGTTCTGTTCTCTCCTGACACATTCTTTTATTCTGTTTGTTTTCTCTTAAATGCTAATTATTACACAGTAAACAGATTTTGTAACCTATTAATGGATATCTGACCAACACTGCCTACAAGCTCTGCCTCATACTTGCAAAATTAATGTTATTGGTTCCCTGTAAACTGTATTTCCAGCCAATGAATTCAGCTGATAGAAGGCAAGAGCAACCTAGACATTTATTTTAATTTTCATTCACTCAGTTGTCAATTCTTATTATGTCAAATAGCACTTTCATATGTCAAATATTTCAGGCGTATAAACATGCAGAATTTCGGGGTAAACAGAACAGACAGTATTATTTTCAAAAAGCTCAAGGTCAAAAGACAGTAAATTTAAAAAAAAAAAACTTCTGTAAAATTTTAATTAAGAAAATATAAACTTAAAAAGTGATAATTGCTATACATAAAGCCAGCAAGATTTAAAGATAAAAATGCAAAGGCCATGAGGCTTATTTAGATGTACTACGCGTCTGCGAAGCTGAGGTCTTAGGCAAGTGCCTGCTCCTCCTCTCTCAGCATGGGTCTCTTCTTCTACACCTTCGGCGTAGTCTTAGTAAAGGTCAGGGTTTCCAAGGTAAACATTCTGTTTCTAAATCCACAAGTGACTAAGAGGATCCCAGCTGCTAAGTTCTGGTGGGTGAGACATGAGCAGAAGCAGCCTGAGCTGTTGCTATGTGTTGTTCCTTGTGCAACTGGACGTGAGTTTTCTTGACCTTATGAAAGGCAGTGCACACTGTGACTTAAACTCAGATATGGAAACCAAGTGTGAAAATAACCAAGCTGCCTGCCGTACTGGCATCATCAACTTATTTTGGGTTTTCATTTGAAAAAGAAAAGAACTTCTCTATTGTTGCCACTGTATTACAGACCACCTTTTGTGGGGTCCTAAAATAAAATAATGTAAAAACTCCAGAGATGGAAAACCTAGCCCCTGGGAGACTCAAATGATTGGGAGAGGTTGGGAAGGAGAATTATTAAAGAGAAAAGGAAAGGCAAGCAGAAGGCCCCAAAGGAGAGCCAGCGTTCTAGTGCTGGAAGAGCAAGGGCAGGCCGAGGACCTGGACTGGAGCAGGTGAACAAAAGAGAGGGAAAGATGAGGGTCAATGGGTTAAAACCAAGGCTAACAGCATCTGTGTTTTGAGTTAGGATCCCGATCATCTTTCGGAGTAGATTAGAACTTCCCAGTGCCACACACACTGTGAATGTCACTAGTCTATCCAAGGTACTTGAGTCCTACTGGTGTGTGCTCCCTGTTTAGCTAGAGTCACTTCAAGCCTTCAAATACTCTGCTGCTTCCTCCCTTGTAAAAGAAAGACAGAATTCCTACAGCAGTGCAAAGTTTGTCCAAGAACTTCTTTAACTCTTGAACTGATTGAATGATTGACTTCCAAAACATAGGACATATAGTTGTTCATCTTCATCCTGGCTGAAAAAATGGTATCTTCCCCCATCCTGTGATGGGCAGACTTATTAAGATGTCATGAATTTTATTTTCACTAGTGTGTATAAGTGGTCACACTATTATTTTACTACTTAGGTTAATTAATGTCATCCTTTAATTTTTCCTTTACTATTATAAAGTAAAAATATTTTTCCCTCAGTTGACTCACACCACAAACCATGCAATTCCTTTTACTTTCATTCTCTTAGCTTATTTTGGCTGTCTTTACACAAAAACTGTCGGTGAATCAATTTTAATATTTAATACTTTACTTCAATGTCTGCAAGCAAAAGATTCTACCCTTATTTTAATGTCAATAAGTCCAGCTTGGATATGGCTTCAAACTGACTTGTAGCACATCCTACTGATATGCTAAGATGAAAAAGAAATTTAATGATAATAAAACAAAATGTTTTCTTTGATAGAAATTCCAGCTGTTTTCTCAAAAACCATCCAACGTAATGAAAGGAGTATGAAAGACTTAAAGCACAAGGTTGCCTAATTAGCTGGATACATTCGAAATTGTAACACCAGGTCTGTAGACAGGAGGCAAAGCAAGCTGCTGTTTTCAGCGATGATAAAAATCCAGAAGCACTGTAATTTATCTTCTATTATTTCTAGCAGGAGTTGAATGAGAACTAACTGCAGGGCGCTATATTGATAAGCATTTTACGAAGATGTTTTCACATTTTCTGTTAATGTACTAATGAAAATCTGTACCAAATACATTTAGATGCACTAATAACTTCTTTGGGAGGGGGATGACACAATAAACATTATTTAGGTTATTCGAAGGGGCCTGAATCCTGATTTTAAACAATGGCCAGCACTCCACTAATGTTAAAGAAAAGACAACACAGCATCTAATTTCCTTGGACAAACAACCGAGCCATGCGCTCCAAAGGTCTGACACAGCTCATAAACCTTGAAGAGCTACAGGGGAAGAAAGCGGGATGCAGCGCTCGGGATGGCTGGATCATTGGTTAAGCCTCAAATCTGTCACCTGAAAAATAAAAGCAGCTCATTGCACTCCTTACCAAAGAAACAGATGGATATTTTCATGGAAATAACTTTTAGCAGTTGTATTTCTGCCACCAAAAACCTCTGGAACTGAACCATTCTACCTAGCTCAGCTTTCCCGATGACGTATTTATTTAATATATTTGATTTTGAACTTTACGATCTTTTCAAACATGGAATGTATAGAGCAGAACTGACTCTTCACTGATGATGCAAAGCTATGACTGCTGAAAGCAATCAATGATCCTGCCCTGTTAGAAGACAGAGATATCATCAACGGCTGTCAAGCTTGACCCGGCACTAAGTAACACTGGATGGCTGCTTTTCATCTTTGCAACTTTGACTTCTTTGTGTCTTTTATTTGATGCCTGGTCCAGTTATGTTGCTCACAGGAAAAGAAAAAGTGAATTGTCATGTTAAACTCTTGCAATAACCATTTGGAATCCTTGTTCCCTGCCTTACTAGCCATAGAGTTCCAGACAACCCCTTACCTTTCTTGCATGTTCCCATTTACAAAACAGGGTAGCATTAATGACATGATTGATACACATACATGAATGCTTCTTATTCTGTAGCTTGTGCTCATGTACATAGTTATAATTTCTGAGTTTTTATGCACTGGAGACTTGGTCAAAAATACTTTATGTGTGTTCTTATCAGTAGAAATGAAAGATCACAAAATTAATTCCAAAATATTTGATACATGGCTATAACCAACAGAGAAGGTAGTAAAGAATAAGTAGAAATGATCAACATTTTTAAAAATTAAAGAATTTCATTTCACATAAACTTGGAAGCTTATCCTCATCATCGCCTTATAAAAACACACCTCTGGGCGGGGCAGGATGGCTCAGTGGTCTAAAGTGTCTGCTTAGGAAAGTTTAGGTGGCTGCAAGGACCGCGGTTCAATCCCCGGCACCACATGCTGCGCCAGCCCTGCCCTCAGGGAAGGCTGAGCCGGCCATAAAAATAAATAAAGAAACAAACAAAAGTTCTGACACAAGAAAAAAATAAAATAAAATAAAATATTTAAAAAAAAATACACCTCTGGGCTTTAGAACATTGGTCATTATATGCTATATTTCACCACTTTTTTCTCTCTCTTAAGGCCTTGAGGGTCACCAGAGAAGGGAAAGCTGAATAGCATAGTGATGCAACTGGCCTCCTTTAGGTAGCCAGTCTGTATTTGTGTAGCTTTTGTGCTTAGAAATGTAAGCCACTGTTAGAGGATATTTAATCCTGGAATCCTACTTTCTACAAGAAAGAATTTTGAGGTGTTTTTATTCACAAATATGACAAGTACAAAGGAAAATTATTTTTTTTAATGTAAGAATTCAGCAACAGAAATGCAAATTGCTTTTTTTTTCAAAATGTGGCTTCAACAGCAACAAATGTCAGCGAAGAAACTTAAGTGTGGCCGCCTGAGTGTGAATCCGGCCACTGCGCCTGGTGCTGAGTGCACAGGGCTGGTACTCGCATTCCACGCCCCTTGCTGGGTGCACTCGTAGCACGGAGACATTGCTGGGGACTCCTGGGACCCCTAAGACAGCTCGTACCAAGTATGACCAGGATGTTACCTGCATCCGTTCACAACTGTCCCATGAATTTAAACTATTCCTAAATAAAATCTGTATTTAAAAATAACTTAAGTAAGGGAACAGCAAAGCTTACCAGCTAGTGCTAAATAGATGTTCATTTTAGACACCGGTATTAAGGAATGCTTTTTGTTTGCATCACCTAGTTCTCTAGTCAACAGAAGTAACATGGAATAACTGCTGAGAGCTGTTCCCACCTATTTAAATTCCTTGGCTTGCCACTTACTAGTTATATGAATTTGGTGCAATCATTTTGAAGTTTTTTTTTTTTTTTTCATTTTACTTATTTATTTATTTGTTTGTTTATCGGATAGAGGGTCTCGCTATGCAGCTCAGACTCACAGTGACCCTCCTGTCTCTGCCTCCCCAGTGCTGGAATCACAGGCAGGGGCCGCCACGTCCAGTCTGGAGCTGGCACAGCATGCAGTGCCCGGGATTAAACTCCGATCTTCGCACTCGCCAGACAGGTGCTCTGACTGCCGAGCTGGCGGCTGAGTTTGGTGAGCGCCTAACCACTCTGTATTTGCCTTCCTATTGCCAGGTGTGGGTGTGTGCATCGGTCCACTGCCCTGCTGCCGGGGCCTGACGTCTGACACCGATAGCTTAAAACAGAGTTTTAATCAGGCTCAGAGTTTCAGGGATCTCGCTAATGATAGACAGGCAAGCGTCAAGGCAGGGACAAGCAGGCCGGAAGACGCGGCAGAGCAAAACTGCTTAGGCAATGGAGACTGAGGAGCCAAGCTAGGGGACAGCACGCGAGGAGGAGGAGTCGGGCCACAAATAGTTCTGGAGGCGGCGCCTTCGCAGCCCACGCAGAGTGTCCTGCCCACCCTTGGGCAGCTGCAGAGCTGCGCAATTTCCACTACGAAGCTTAGCTGTCGTAGGGTGCTGATGATAGCACAGATCTCTGAGTGTTACTGCAGGGTGGAATGTCTTTCAACGCAGTGCGTAAGATTTCAGGAGGGCTGGGTGTTAGAATCTGCTCAAAGGAAAGGAACAACCGGGTTGAGGGGAAAGACAAGAAGAAGCAAGAAGGAAGAGCAAAGATATATGTATGTATAGTCGGGACAAGCTGAGTTATTGTACCGCTGATTTCTGTCAGGTTTTTAAAAGTAGCAATTAATGCTTAAACACTTTTTCTTTCTCCATTTTAATTTTTTACAACTTTTTAAATCAATTTTACATGCTCTACCATCTGAACACCCAACTTGAAGACAACAATATGCAATGTGACAACCATGGTTGAATTCCTATTGTTTTATTTGGTGAAATTTCGTATCATTTCTAAAGTACTTTTCACTATAATTCTCTCTAAAAATTTTTAAAAATTAGTATTAACATGACAAATGAGGTCAGTCAGTATCTGTTCCTGAACTTTTCAAATATGATGTCCATATATCATAGATTTAAGAAAATTGTCTATATTTATATAAAACAATTCTGTCCCATTATTTCCTTAAATGTCATGTTAAGGGTCATTATCTCTTATTCAAAAAAAAAAAAATGTCACCTGCATTTCTAGTTATTGTTTCCAGGGAAACCGAGGCCATTTTACCATCACTCTATAATTGGACTTGGCAGCAAAGCTCATATCAGAATTCTCTGAGAAAAGACCTGTGGACAAGCAGCTAGACATCCTTGCCAGACAAAAACACGATTGTCACTGAAAAGCCAAGAGGAAATCTCTCTTTCCTCAGCTTGTTGATGATATCTCTGACTTCACTGTTCTGGGTTGCTCACAACTTTTTAAAAAGCCTTTGAGGGGCCTGGTGGGATGGCTCAGTGGTCTAAAGCGCCTGCTTGGGAAAGCTTAGGCAGCTTCAGGGACCGCGGTTCGATCCCCTGCCTTTGGGGCGGGCTGAGCCGGCCATAGAAATGAGTGAATAAACAAAAAAAGGTTCTGAAAGAAGAAAAAATAAATAAATAAAAAGAAAATAAACTCACTTTAAAAAAAAAGCCTTTGAAACTAGAAATTCACTAAAGAATTAGTGGGAAAAGGATCAGCTTTGCATATCCCAGAGAAAGAGGCTATCTTTTCATTAGGCTAATGAGAAAATACAAATAAATTCTTTCATAAAATGTCTTGTTTCTTTGTTTTGTTTTGTTTGTATTTTAGGGAAGGGTCTACAGGGTTTTCAGGGTCTCACTACTAGATCGGCCTCATAGTGATCCGCCTGTTTACAGCTCCCAAGAGCTGGAATTACAGGCACGCACCACCAAGCCCAGTCTCAGTTGTCATCTCAGTGCACCCCTGGGACGGGGCTGGCACAGCAGGCCTGGGGATCGAACCCTGGGCCCCTGTGCCTGCTTGCAGGTGCTTTAATCTGCTCAGCTATTTGGCCAGCCTTGATTAAATATGTTATCTGACGCAGCACATTTTACCTGTAACAAACCACAGGATAATGTCTCCTTAGAACGAAAGGTTAAAAAAAAAAAAAGATGGATGGTCAAAGTCTGTGGACCAGAGTGAAAAGACAACCTACAGAGTGGGAGAAAAAAATCGCTGGCCATACCTGTGACAGGGATTAATGTACGGATTATGCAAGGAATTTAAACAAGTCAACATAAAAATAAAAATAAATCCCACTTAAAGATGAGATGATGGGACGAGTGTGGAGGCGCATGCCGACAACCCCAGCACTGGGCAGGCTACGGCGGGAGGATCTCCAAGAGTTTAGGCCAGCCTGGGCTACAAACTGAGTTCAAGACAACCTGAACTGCACAACGAGGCTGTGTCTCAAAAGGACAACAGAGCGGGTGAGAGAGCTCAGTGTAGGCAAGCGAAAGGGCCACCGTTCGATCCCCAGCACCACATGCAGTGCCCGCCCCACCCCCGGCTGAGCTGAGCTGCCGCTGAGTCCACACATGGCGGCGCACGTCTGTAATCCCACTGCTGGGCAGGCTGAAAGCAGGGAGATCATTGTGAGCCTGAGCTCCATAGTGAGACTCTGTCACTACCAAATATATTAAAAACAATAAATAAATAACAAAAACAACAAAAATGGGGTAATGAACTCAACAGAAACCTCTCAAAAAAAAAAAAAAAGAAAAAAAGAAAAAGAAAAAAAGAAAGAAATATACATGGTCAACACAAATTTAGAAAAATGTGCAAGATTGTTAGCCATCAGGGAAATGCAATCTGAAACCATAATAGACATTATTTCACCAAATTAGGATGATTATCATCAAAAGACAAAAACAAAAGAAAGTAAACAAGTGCTACTGAGGATGTGGTGAATAGAGACCTCCTACGTTTTGGTGACAAGGGAATGTAAATTAGTGAAACCATTATTGTGGAACAGTGCAGAAATCCTCCTCAACAAGGTAAAAATCTATCTGTCATGTGATCTAGCTGTGCCCCTTTTGGATACATATCCGAGGAGCGTAAAGTTATTATATCAAAATGATGCTCGAATTCTCATGCTTATTATATGACTCATCGGAAATAACTTAAAATGTGGGAACAACCACTGACAGACAGCTATCCATTAGTAGATGAGGAAGGTGTGAGGCACAGATGCATACAGATGTAGGTATCAATGCAGGTAGATAAATAGAGATACTCATATGAATATGACTCAGCTATCACAAAGAGTGGACTTTGTCATTGGCATCAAAATAGACCAAACTAGGGGACATCCTATGAAGTGAAGCAAACCAATAGCGAAAGACAAAGATGGCATGCTCTGCTCTGTGGAAGTAAAGCACAATCAGCCTGAATGCTGAACAGCGATTCCTAAAGGCTGACGGGAGAGGGAGAAGGGATAGTGGGTACCACAACATGTCTGTGTGGAAGGAATACATCCTGGTGTTCCACAGCACAGTGGCATGACTGGAGCTCACAATAAGCTATTATATTGCAGAAGAATTTTGTTTAAAATGTGTCAAAACCCAAAAATGTCAACGGTCTGCTGTGTTTCTCCCACTTCTGCAAACAGACTCAAACCAGGAGTGTAGACTGTCCCTGGCCTGTTACTGTTCCCAGTTTATTCCCATAATTGTAAAGTGCTACTCACTCACAAAAGACACCCATCCTACCCCTCAAGCATTATGAATGAAACTTCCAGTACTAGTTTGGGGCTCAGGCTTTGGAATCAGAACTCTCTGAGCCCTCCAGTGTAATAAAGCTCAGTTCTTTCTACTTCACCAGTGTCACTCAGTTTTTTCCCCTAAGGTAAAACTAAAATTGCTGTAACAATATACTTTATAAAAAACAAGAAGAAGATTGGGTGTAGTGGTGAGCGCCTGTAATCCCAGCTCTTGGGAGGCTGTAAAAAGGCAGATCATTACAAGTCTGATCCAGTAGTGAGACTCTGAACACCCTATAGACCCTTCCCTAAACTACAAAGAGAGAGAAAGAGAGAGAGAGAGAGAGAGAGAGAGAGAAGAAGAAGAAGAAGAAGAAGAAGAAGAAGAAGAAGAAGAAGAAGAAGAAGAAGAAGAAGAAAAGGACTGAAAATCCCCCAAATCAAAGAAATTATAAGAAAATGCAAATACTAATTTCCTGATTTGGTTAGATACTGTATATATCTACTAAAATATTATTCTGTGCCTGCCTCATAAAAAGCACAATTATTATATGTTAACCAATTTTTTGGATTATTAATATACAAATATGTTCTCAGGGGATAAAAATGGTGGTTGAAATTTCTTAATAAGCACCAGGGCAGGTGTTGCTAGATCTCTACAAGTTTCCTCAGTGAGTTCGTTAGACAAAACTGCATTCATTGTCTCCAAAGAGCAAAACAAATAATGAATTGGCTTATAATTGCGATTCTGACTGAAGGAAAGTTTAACTGATCAGTTAGATTTTTTAGCTTCAAGGATTTTCAGAGACTTTTCAGAAAGAGACAAGTCACACTTCTGAGGTCTTAGAAGTCTTCTCTGTGTCTTCCTGACCAAACTCGCAGCTCTCCAAGCTAAGAACCACGTGTGCTTTGCCCTTCTCTGACCATCGCGAGCTCTCATTCTCCGTCTTTCCTTTTCCTAACTCCCACCTGACAGGGAGCCCTCTGCACTCTCAGCCTAGGATCAACACATCACTAGATTACCACCATCCAGTATGCACACGCTGGTTGGGTCTGCCAGCTTTGGTTTTCTATGCACAGAATTGAAAAGTTACATTTTAAAATAAAATTGAAAACTAAATGAATTCATTAGAACATGTCTTAAATTCCTGCTGTGGGCAAACCCCTTTGTATAGTGTTTGGACAGACAGTCATCGCAAAGACCTTGCATGGAAACACTAATCACTTCCAACACTCCTGGTGGGTACGATATGAATGTCAGAGGTCAGGAGATGCAGAAAATGCACTCAGGGCACTCAGGGTCAAATCCTGGTCCCAATACTTAGTGGTATAACTGCAGGGAAGTTGCTGGACATCTCTGGTCCCCAGCTTCATTGCTCTAGACCTGGGCATAAAGTCATGAATGTAGCTCACAGAGTTAATGTAAAGATTAATTGTAATTATTCATGAAAAATGCTTAGCATGCATTTATTATTTCCAGGGGGGTTATTATTGTCACTGACCTTGTTGTTGTTGCTGCTGCTGCTGCTGCTGCTTTTTCTTGATTTTTGTTGGTTTGGGGAGGGGGTTGGTTTTCGTTTTCTGGTACAGGGAATCGAACTCAGTACCTTGTGCTTGCCAGGCAGGTGCTTACACCGCTGAGCTCTCTCTCGGGCCCTGTTTCCTGTTCATAACAAAAAGCAAAGCAGATCCAGTCATCCGACCCACTACTGAGCATGAGTCAACCGTTTAGCTCCACTGGGTTTTAGCTTTCTCATCAGGCTGATGGGTGAAGCCTACTCACTAACTATGTCCCAATCTGTGTTTCTCTCCTTTGGGATCTTTGAAAAACCTGACCTGTACCTGAAATGAGAAGCACTGTTTGCATAGTTTCCTTGGGAACGCTATCCAGGAAGCCAACTAAATTCATATCACTGGGTACCTAAGCTGCGTGCTTGTCAAATCGTTCCCCAGTGACTTAAGATACAGGAGCAAGATCCCTACTTGAGTGAGCTTGGAATATGTTCATTCCCCTGCTCATTACGTGTGATTAGCGAGCAGGCACTGTGTCTCCCCATTATCAGTGGCTGGCTAAGGTGCTGGGGCACCTCTGGAGGCTGTCCTTTATTAGACACTCTTAGCAACATGCAGAGACCGAGGAGACAGAAGGCAAACAACAAGAGGTAGCAGCAGCCGACCTTGGCGAGGACTTCACGTGCACACTGGATTGTACTTAGCTCTCAGCGAATGTGAATTAAGCCGAGCCTTTGTGTGAAACCACACAGCCCAGAATATCAATAACACTGTTTTCTCAAATACCCTTTTCCATTGTCCCCATGAGTTGCTTTATATTGGCTAGCCAACAGAAAAAATCTTTAGATTCTGATCATATAGGAACTCTGTTTCCACCTCATACATGCAGAAAAAGCCTGTTCTGTTTCATCTGCAGCCTTGAACAGCAGCAATTTTCATTCACTGCTGTTAAAGTGGATACCAAAGAACCGCACAAAGATTGAAGTTTTAAAGCCTGACCAAACATGATTATAGCAAGACAGCAGGTGCCATTGTTGTAGTGACCTTTGGAATAGATTAAAGCCATTTTCTGAAAGCATTCTGAAGCATCTAGCGGAAATATCGAAAAGATGCAAGTGCTATGCAAGGGTTTTCTGAAGTGTCCATTCTTTGGTTCCTTTCTACGAAAAGGCTGGAGGTGAGGAGGTGTCCCTTTGATTGCCTGTCGGGTTTCAAGGTCTCTATCTTCCCTTGGCTTCCAGCCAGTAATGACATCGAAGAACCAATAGAATGTGGCATTTGGGGGAGTAGTTAACCTCCAGGCGGGTGGTCAGACTGCTGCTTCTTTACACCTTGTCACAGGATAACTGGCCATTCTCCAAGGACAAGCAGCACCATTCCAGCCCTCAGCCAGAACTGCATTCTGCACACACTGGCTCCAAAGGTGGGTGCATCCAACCCCATGCTTACATAAGCTATCGCTTGCAGCTGAGGAGATGTGTTTGCTCTTAAAGGGCAGAGACCTGTCCGTCATCTGAACAGAGGTGGCAAAGCACATCTATTTGGATACAGAAGGGCACAAAAATGTCACTGCATTCTGGAGGAAGTGATTTTTGGGACTTCAGTCAGCCTCTGACCCATCCATCCTTTCTTCCTTGAAATGATCACCACTGGCCAGGCCTGCTCTGCATTATTCATTGAGAGGAAATGAACCTGCTTGGTTCCATCACATTTTCCCCCTTATTTTTGGAAAAGAGCAGGGGAAAAAGAACAGATTTGGAATGACAAGACTTATGTTTCTGAATGTGTTAAGCATATATTTTAATACCTTTAAAAGTGGGGCATCACTGCTTAAGAAATCTAAAAATGGGATAAAAGCTCAGTGTTCAGAAAAATTCTGTCTGTCTGCTCAGACTAAGAGGAATCGATGATACTGGTGATATATGGGTTTTATTCTGTATTAACATATCTAGTTTTTTTTCCAATAAAATAATCAAATGTCAAAGAAACCTAGAAAGAAGATAGGGAAAATTACTCAAGTTGAGTAGAACTCTTTCCAGATTGCTTTGAACAGTCTGAGGCAAGGCAGCTTAAAGAATCATGCATTTTTTTTTTTTCTGCATTTGGAATTGGAGCAAAGTATAAAGTCAGAATTCACATGAATTTGAGAAAAAGGTTACTTGTAGAATAAGTGCAGGAAGCAACTGAAAGAACTTCTTAGGACTTCTATGCAAACTATTAACTAGGTTAAAAGCAACCAGCTTGTTCATTTCTTGAAATATTCTGTCTTGCTGTACTGAACTTGTATCTCCCAGGAATTTTACTTAAAACCCATTCGTCCTGTGACTGACATTTAGGTGAGAGACACAGAGACAGGGAGGAGTGTGTGGAAGTAACCAGCGCTGCCCACAAGAAGGCTTTGGTCTTCTGACCTCTAAAGCTCTGAGGGGATCAACCTGGACTGCTTTAAGCCATGAAGTTGTGGTAATTGGTTATTACAGCCCTAGAAAGCCAATGTTATCAGTCACCTCGTGATCGAACTCCTCCCATGAGCTCCTCTCTGGACCTGGCACTGAATGCCCAGGGCTACATCCTACCTCCCAAATCCACTGGTGCGCTTCCTTCATTCTGATCCTCTGTTGGGCCTGCAGGCCTTTGCAGCACCCAGCCCCCAGTCTGTGCAGGGCCTCACTGGTATCAAGAAAACATGGATCTCAGTGTGTGCTCTGGGTTCCTGTTCTGCCAGACAGCCAAGATTTCCATGGGGCCTTCTGCCCGATGCTTCCATCACATTGTGAGAATAGCTTTGCTTCAAAGACACTCCCAGGGGCCGGGGAGATAGCTCAGTAGAATAAGCACTTGCCTGGCAAATGCAAGGATGTGAGTTCAATCCCTGGTTCAAAAAAAAAGACACCCTCAGCAGATTTTACTTATGCTGATTGTTCATTGCCTGCCCCAGCCAATGGGGTGACAGAAAATACCCCAGGCTCCCTTAGCAGGATCTACAGGGCAGGCATCCCAGAAGGCAGTGTGTGGGGGTTGGGTCTCAGCAGAGGAAATAAGTGGTATTTTGATGCCTTCAGCTTAGTATGTGTGTTAGTGCCCAAATGGTTTGCCTTCCTCAACCAAGTCCTCATTAGGAAAATTATCTCTGCACTAGTACCAAAATACGTCCGATTTGTTTGGAGTGAAACGACCCATTGTCAATTTTCCCTGTTGTCATGGAGTTTACAGCCTAGCAAGAGTGACAGTCATTAAGTATGTAATTATATATTTAATTTGAAAAGGACAAGTTCAAAGAATAAAAGAGGGAGACACCAAGGCAAAGCCGTTTAGAACCAGAGAGGTCAGAACATGCCAAGTCCAGAGGCAACAGAGAACACAGCGTGCTCGCAGCATGACAGGGGCCTAAATCCGTGATCCACCTTGTTGTGGGGTTAGACCAGCCCTAAGTGCAGCTCCCTCTAGACTTACCTCGTTAAACCGTGGAAGAAGCTTCAGAAAAAAACAAATAAATCCACAAATAACTCATCTGGGTTATAGAACATTTTTTTAAAAGATGGGAAATTCCTTAAAAGAAGGTGTGATGGCTGTACTGAGCTGTCCCCCTAAGTTCCATGTGCTCACAGATAGAGCCCCTGGGAGCGGCTGGATGAAGGACGTGCGACCCTGGCACAGTCCACTGAGCTGTTCTGCATACTCTCAGGGCGGCTCAATGGGTTTACTGAAGACGGTAGCCCCGCCCCGGGGAGGGACGGTATTGACCAATGAGCTTGTGGCCTGCTAGGCGCCTTAAGGGAGAGGAGAGCTCCCTGCCTTCTGCGGAGTGCGCTCTCTCTCAGACTGCTCCCCTTCTACCATTCCTCTCACCACGCCACCCTGCCTTGCACTCAGCCAACGAGGGACTAGAACCTCTACAAACTGTGATCTAAACTAATCCTTTCTACCAGGAGCGGTGGCTCATGCCTGTAATCCCTGCACCCGGGAAGCGGAAGCTGGAGTTCTGCCACAAGCTCGAGCTGAGCTTGGGCTGTATCGTGAACTCAGGGACCACCTGAACTGTACAGCAAGACCTTGGGTAAAAGAAACCAGAAAATTAGTTAATTAATTAATTGTCTTTTCTTCCTTTAACTTGTGGGAGTCAGGTATTGTGTTTCGATGATGATAAAAGTAGCTAAGACAAAAAGCAACAAAATCCAGACACGCAGCAACGTGAAGTCTGCCTTGCCAGCTTGCACTTAGAGGTACAAAGAAGCTATAAAACGTGACACAGAATCAGGAGGAAAACAGTCAGTGCAAATACTAAAATGAATAAATAACAAATAATGAGACCGACGTGGGCGCTAAAATAGCTATCAGAAATATGCCCCCAAATTTTTTTTTTTTTTTTTGTCTTTTTGAGACAAGGTCTCGCTGTACAGTTCAGGCTGGCCTTGAGCTCAGTTTTATAGCCCAGGCTGGTCTAGAACTCTTACCAATCCTCCCGCCTCAGCCTCCGAAGTGCTGGGATTACAGGCATGCAACACCACGCCCGGCTTGTCCCATCATTTTAAAGACATGAAGAGTGGAAAAGGAAACGTGAGTTGGAAGAGCAGAAAGCAGCACCTGGAGGAGCGGAGCGCGTGCTGCAGGGGACCAAGGTCGGCTCCTATCAAGCCTTCACAATTGTGACTTCTCCAGCTCAAGAGGGAATGCAGTTGGAGCTCTTCCTGCTCTGGGTTTATAAATTCCTTCCAGATGACTTGGACTTGGCCCTCGCGGCTGAGCACCGCTCGCTTCTGCCTACCGCATCTCCTCCGTCCGTTCCTCTGTAGATGGACGTGCAGACTGCGGCTAAGTGCAGCCATGGTGAACTGAGCAGCTACCCACTGACCTGTGTGTGTCCGTATGACACGGTGACGTCCACTCTTTCAGGAAAATGTGTAGAGGACGGGCAACTGGGTCCAGTGGCATTCCTATGTTTACCTCCGTCACGGTTGTACCAGCTCACACTCCCACAACAGTGCAACCGGTTCCTGTCGCCCTACGACCTGGCCAGCATCTGCTGTTGCTGTTGCTTTTTGGGTCCTCCACAGCAGCCATTCCTATGGATTTAAAGAACAGCATAAGAAAAGAGGAGACAGACTTGGTGGAGATGGGAATTGGTTTGGGAAAAGGGGAGAAGGGCTCATGGTGGAAGGGGAGACACAAAACGTGCAGCATCACCGAGACCAGTTCCTCGGGATGAACAACTTCTATATATTATAAGCATTCACGGATAACTGACTTGAAGGTCTGGGGATATAGCTCAGCAGCATAAGCACCCATCTGGCAAGCGCAAGTCCTGAGTTTGATCCCCAGTACCAAAAATATAAAAACAAAAGGCTGCCTTTAGACTGGGTATGGCGGTGCACACCTGTAATCCCAGTGCTTGGGAGGCTGAAAACAGAACAATTACTGTGAATCTGATTTGAGCAGTGAGACCCTGGAGACCCTGGAGACCCTAGAGACCCTGGAGACCCTGGAGACCCTGTACTAAATACGTAATTAAAAAAAAAAAAAAAAAACTGGTTTTGTTGGTTGAGAAGAGAGAGAAAGGGAAGCGTAAGGAACCACCGAAGCCGCCACCGCAGTACCGTCCTGAAGCCTCGAGGGTACTGGCCGCACACCTCCTCCTTTTCCCTGCCGGCTGTCGTCGTCCTTCGACTTGTCCCGGCACTATTCAAACATGGTGGAATGCCGGGCGTGGTGGCTCACGCCTGTAATCCCAGCACTTGGGAGGCTGAGGCAGGAGGATTGCTGCGAGTTCGAGACCAGCCTGGGCTACAAAAGTGAGCTCAAAGCCAGCCTGAACTGCACAGTGAGACGCTGTCTCAAAAAGCCAAAAAAAAAAAAAAAAAAAAAAAAAAAAAAACATGGTGGATTACTATGAAGTTCTAGGCGTGCAGAGGTACACCTCCCCTGAGGACAGCAAGAAAGCAGACCGGAAACTGGCACTGCAGTGGCACCCAGATAAAAATCCTGAGAATAAAGAAGAAGCTGAGTGAAAATTCAAACAAGTGGCTGAGGCATATGAGGTGTTAGCAGATGCTAAAAAACGGGACATCTATGACAAATACGGCAAAGAAGGATTAAATGGTGGTGGAGCAGGTGGCTGTGACTTTGACAGCCCATTGGAGTTTGGGTTCACATTCCAGAACCCAGAAGATGTCTTCAGGGAATTTTTTGGTGGAAGGGACCCATTTTCGTTCGACTTCTTTGGTAATGAAGACCCATTTGAAGACATTTTTAGGAACCGAAGGGGTCCGTGAGGAAGCAGAAGCCGTGGTACGGGCTCTTTTTTCTCTGCCTTCAGTGGATTTCCATCCTTTGGAGGTGGATTTTCTTCATTTGATACAGGATTTCCTTCATTTGGATCCCTAGGTCACGCGGCCTCACTTCATTTTCATCCACATCGTTTGGTGGCAGAGGGATGGGTAACTTCAAATCTACATCAACTTCTACTAAAATCGTTAATGGTAGAAAGATCACCACAAAGAGAATTGTCGAGAATGGTCAAGCAAGAGTAGAAGTTGAGGAAGATGGACAGTTAAAGCCCTTAACAATAAATGGTAAGGAGCAGCTGCTACGCTTGGATAACAAGTAATTCCATGCACGTATTTAGCAGAAATGTTAAACTATAACAAGCAGCATTTGAGGATTGACAGGAACATTTTTTTTTTTTTTTGAAGATTTCAGACGAACTCAACTTTTAGTAGAGCTGTACCTAATCTAAAGTATTTATAAACACCTCATCGGAACCCCTCTTTGTCATAGACTTTTGAGTTTATTGTCGAGACCACACAGTAGGACCATTCTTTTGTCTGTAAAATTGTTGTAATCTCTGTATGCACTTTGCTTTTTTAATAAATGTGATCCAAGGTAAGCCTTGGCTCTTAAGTAGTGCTAGGACAAGATTGTACTCTAACGCCAGCATGGATCTGCTTTCCATTGTGTTTGACATGTGAGCCAAGTAGTGTCCACCTGCTGTGAAGCTAACATTGCCAGCACGAGTCTCCACAGAATTAATTTCCATTTTTTTCAGTATTTAGTAATGAAAGATATGAATTAATGGTAATACATCTCTGGTTCAATACAAATTTAAGGATGTTTTCTAGTTGTGCATGGATGCTGGAAACTTAGTAAAGTTTGACAATTGTTTAAATGTGTAATGTTAAGCTTAGGTTTATAAAAGCTGGTAAACTGGGTCTCTGTCATTTGCTTTAAAAACAAATAACAAAAAAAAAAGAAAGAAAGAAAATGTGAATGTGTTTGGTGCATTCTTTCCAGAGTGGGATCTACAAAAACATAAAAAATAAATAAAAGTAAAAACTGACTTAAAAAACCCATTGTTCATTATCACTTCTACAATATCCTGGATGTGTACTAAATGACATGGTCCAACTTCACGCTCACTTAGTCATCGCTGAATATCTAGTATATGTAGATGTTGTTCTTAAACTGGAATAAGACTGACTAAAAATGTCTAAGAGCATTATCCTCATGGTGTTTGTGTTCAAAGCAAAATAAGGGCACTTTAGATGACCCATTTTCCTCACAAGAACTGGCTTAGTGCAGGACAGCATTTTATGTATGGCAAAATAGCTCATGGAGCCTGGGAAATACTGATGAAACGTTGTTTATTTTGTTGAGTATTTAAAGATGTTTCTAGCCACATTTAAAGAAATTTTTCAACCTTTGAAATTGTGTTATCCTCTGAACCTGATAAACTGTAAAGCCATGTCTAAGTGACCCAGTAAATGGCTCAGTGTGTTTGATAAACAAAAGAGCAGATGCATTTCTGATTCACCCAGCCCAATTAAATTTCACCTAAACAAATGACATGTCCCTCCCAGTGGACACTTCCTTCGCTTCATGCTTTTGAGTCAGTGACAGCCCCTTTCCTTTGAAGGTATTGACTTTGATAAATATTAACTGGCTGCGACTATGGGGAGGTGAACAGAAGTTAAAAGTCTGTATATTTCATTGGGAGATGTCTCAAACAGGAAATTAAGATTAGTTACAAATTTAGCTAGGTGATTTTCCTACCAGAAACCATTTTGAAAACTCAACTTGCTGTGCATCTTTTCTTTTAAAGTGTTTTTGTTTAGAGTCTAATCTGATCAATCTCAATAAGAAGTTTGCAGTTTTCCAAATTACTTAATCTCTTTCCAAACCACTCAAGTTCGTGACAGCATCCTGGAAGGGGGGAAGACTCAGCCAATGCTTAATTATTCAGCTGCTCCTGGCCTGCACTGTGCGAAATGCGGTGACACTCTCAGGCCACATTTAATGCCCTCAGGCTGAATGCAGAGTGCCCAGTGTCAGAGCTGAGAGCACCACAAGGACCAGACAATTGCTGAGGTGCCACCGACCATCACGAGTTAACCAAGTTCTCATTCCCCAGGGAGCCATTGATTATCAATGTGCTAGTTTAAAAAAAGAAGAATCACCTCTGAAAGAATCGCTTCTCAGATTTTTTTAAGGCTCTTTACTTTACAAAAATTCAAAGCTTTTATAATTTTGCTATAGACTTTGTCTACCAAAGAAACTCAAATTATCTAAAAATTGAATAAGGAATTACCTATGATCTATGAATCATCAAGGGAAAACTGATACAAATTATTAGCATTGTATTACTCTGTTCACACTTAATTCTAACTTTTCATATTTAATTCTAATGTTCCTTCTTCATCTGAACAGATGATAGCAATAACAGAAAATATCTAGGGCTGGGGAGATAGCTGAGTGGTCTAAGTACCTGCCTGGCAAGCGCAAGGACCCGGGTTCCATCCCTGGTACCACATTCCATGCCAGCTCTGAAACCAGCAGTGATGGCACACACCTGTAATCCTAGTGCTGGGAAGTTTGAGACAAGAGGATCACTATGAGTAAGAGCTGCATAGTGAGACCCTGTATCGAATACATAAATAGATGATTTTTTTAAAAAAGAAAATAAGAAAAAAGTATCTAGATGTATCCATTTCAGAGATTGATAAATAAATATGTATATTAATTATCAATCCTAAATTTTAGTTTTTATTTATTTGTTTTTGTATTTGGTACAAGGTCTCATTATACAGCTCAGACTCACAGTGATCCTCCCATCTCAGTCTACCCAACACTGGGAGGGCCAGTGCGGCTTGTGGTACCACAGATCAAACTCAAGTCACTACGCTTGCCTATGCAGGTGCTTAGTTTGCTGAGCTATCTCGCCAGCACTTTTTTTTTTTTTCTTTTTTTTTTCTTTTGGAGACAGGGCCTCACTATGCTGTTCGGGCTGGCCTTGAACTCACTTTGTAGCCCAGGCTGACCTTAAACTCGTGGCCATCTACCTGCCTCGGCCGCCCAAGTGCTGGGATCACAGTGGTGTGGCACGACACCTGGTGACCCTCAATTTCAACAGTGAGTTCAGTTCATTCCACTGAGTGTGACTGTCAGGGCGTTGGGCCCTAAAGCAAGGCAGTGCTGTCCTTCAAGGAGTCACAGTCCATGAGCCCTAAGCAAGGTCACCGGAACTGTACAAAGCAGCAGCACGGAGTGCTTGGCTGCAATAGCGGGGGTGCAGGAGCACAGACTGACGTCCGGGGTACAGTGAAAGGCCCTGGGACTGCGCCTCAAGGACACGTGCCATGTGGGGAGCAGCATGTGCGGAAGCGTGAGCCTGTGAGCTTCTGCACACATAGAGGGCCTCAAGGGAAAAGAGCTCAGGTTGAGGCTGACATGGGGACCAAAGCACAAACGTGTCCCCAAGAGGGGCTCAGGGCACTAGGCAGCTCCCGCCGCCAGCAGGCTGAGTACCTGTGCACTTCTAACTCGCAAAGACTGCCCTATGCTGTGCAAACGACAGAGGCAGAGCTCATACCTAACTCATTCAAAAGGCACACTGCCAAAGGTTAAAGAGATTGTCTTCTGTCTTTGGAGTGTTCTAGATTTTCCAATAAACAGAAAAGGTAGGTAAGCTGGTGATATTACCATGGAGTCATGTAAAGTGAGACAGCATCTGTGGTTACCTGAAGCTTCCTGAGAATGCATACACCGGGCTAAAACCAAGACGTTGCAGAGACCCCAGTGTGATTCTCACACATGCTAGAACTGGTGAAGCACTGACTGGCAGCAGAACAGATGTACACCTCTGAAACATCTGGACAGACTTTGCAGCTACCCGGGCCGGGAGACCCTCCCAGAAGGACCATTTCAGTGGATCGAAGATGTCTGTGGAGTTTTGCACTGGTGTGGCTCTGTACATAACATCTCCAGGCATCTGTGGGAAAATGGGAGAAACACAAGCTATGTTAGAGACAAAAGTTGTTCAGTGAGGTATGTTTATTGTACTTGTGGGGTATGCAAAACGCTATGCGGATGGAAATGACTGACATGGTATGCGTCAAAGGGATATGCCTTTGTAGCCTTTCCAAAATCAGTTAGTTATATAGACCCATAATCTAAAAAGTCTAGAGGAAAACTGTGTGAAGAGGTAGACATTACACCCATCAAGAGCAGAGGTAGTAATGGAAAGGATGAAAATAAAGAAGAATAGGAACAGAATGAGGAAAGTAAAGGTCAGAAACAGAATTTCTTGCATCATCAACTTTTAAAGGGTAGGCCAAGCAAGTCGAGCTCAATAATGGGATTACATTAGTATATCTAGACACGAAAAGAGATCAAGAAAGAAGGAATATATATATATCAAGGGAAGAGGTAGTTTCAAAAAAGATATCAATAGTGCCAAGAACTGTAGCAAAATCAGAAGTATAAGAATGCCACCACGTCCTTTGGCTCTGCGCCAAAGAGCTTGTGTCTCATAACTGTATGTATTTTTTTTCATTATAAATGTTTATGCTTCTGGTGTGTTGCTAGGAAAGAAGACACCGACTTAATGAAGTTAAACACGGGTTTTAGATAGACACGGCACTCATGGCGCTGCATACAAAAGCTCAGATTAATGCAGCCCTGTGGTTCCTGTGTCCCCTTAAACTGGACAGCCAATTCAGTGTTTAGATGAAGAGAAGTGTGACACTCAGATGGTGTTTTATCACTCCATATAAACACTGTGATGTGCTCGTCATTTTTAATGGCATAAAGCTGTGGGACTTGGAAAACTATTGTTTTGGTACAACCTACGCCATCAGAATGAGAAAAACAGAGACAAAGAAAAGGAGAAGCCATGGGAAATGAAATTACAATCTATGATTCTAGATATCGAGCTCCAATTAGTGACACGCCTGTATATAATAGTTTGGCTTTGATTAACTAGTACTGCACTGGTCACTTTATTTGAAATGATGCATGAACCCTACATAGTAGTAAAAAAGGCACTGGCAAAGGTGCATGAATCTGGCAACTGAGTAGATGGTTAGTGGCGCTCTGTGATCCCTCTAACACATATGATTACATAGAAAACACCAAAAAGTCCTCTCTTTCTTACTTCCAAAGTAGAATTCAATATATACACCCTTCCAAACTCAGTTTTGGCTAATGTTAAATGAAATAATGCGTAGGAATAGAGAGTAAACTTTGAAATACCATCTGAAAGGGTTTGCCAGGTAACTCAGTTAGTTAAAGCACATAATTTGGCAAACTCTCTCAGGTGTTAGGGGCCCTGGTTCAATCCTCACCCCCACGTGGAGCATGAGACCTGCCCTGAAGGCAGCATCAGCCAGATTAAAAAAAAAAAAAAAAAAAAAAAAAAGAACTAAGAAATAAAATACTATCTGCATCTCAGTACAAGCATCTTTGAATCATACTGTAAAACGAATACCTGCGTTCCAGCCCAGCCCAAACCGCACCGCTGGGAGCTGAGCCTGCGCACCCGCCGCAGGTAAGCCCCTGCGCCCCTCTGCCCCACCTCTGCGTTCCCGCGACTAACTTCCTGTTCCAGCCCAGGCCAAACCGCACCGCTGGGAGCTGAGCCCGCGCACCGGCTGGGTCAGGATCCTTGGCCTGCCTTCCCTTTCCCCGCCCCCCCCCTTTTTTTTTTTCTGAACCCCTCCAGCCCAAGCTCCAGCACTGAACCCATCAAATAGCCCATTTGGCAACCGATCCGGTCCACGAGCCTACCAGGACTACTCAATCCCAAAGCTTCACCTCCACCTACAGACCACATCCGCAAGGATTTACAAAAGCTAGCAGCCAGAGCCCCAACACAAGAGTCAGGAACCTCTGTAGAAGAAC